>CAUYON010068525.1:0-12277 GCA_963573935.1 Arctocebus calabarensis
TTGGCTTGGCGCCTGTGGCTCAACGGGCTAAGGCGCCAGCCACGTACACCTGAGCTGGCGGGTTCAAATCCAGCCTGGGACCGCCAAACAACAATGATGGCTGCAACCAAGAAATGGCTGGGTGTTGTGGCGAGCGCCTGTAGTCCAAGCTACTTGGGAGGTGGAGGCAAGAGACTCACTTGAGCCCAGGAATTGGAGTTTGCTGTGAGCTGTGATGCCACGGCATTCTACCCAGGGTGACAGCTTGAGGGTCTCTCTCAAAAAAAAAAAAAAAAGAATGTCTTTGTTTACCTGGGGGCCTTGGGTCATGCTGGAGAGTTCATCTCACAATGGGATTTGTGGTAGGGGTCTTGGGCGATGCAGTACCTGCTTGCCCTCTAGAGGGGCTGTAGACTAAGGTCATTCATCCAAGTGATCAGATATGTCTTTGTAACCCAACCCCCAGTTAAAAATCCTAGACACCAAGGCTTTGATGAACGTCCCTGGTTGGCATTTCCAGCGGAAGTAAGTGTTGCCGTCTGTCCACTAGCAGAGAACAGCTGGAAGCTCAGGCCTGGTCTCTCCAGGCTCCCATTCAATATGCCTTTTTCTTTTCCTCATATTAATCTGGGTCCTTTCAGCATAATTAATTGTAACCATGAGTATAATGGCGTTTTTCGTTTGTTTGTTTGTTTTTGGTTTTGGTTTTGAGACAGAGTTTTACTTTATCACCCTTGGTAGGGTGCCGTGCAGTCACAGCTCACAGCAACCTTCAACTCCTGGGCTTAAGCAATTCTCTTGACTCAGCCTCCTGAGTAGCTGGGACCACAGGCGCCCGCCACAATGCCTGGCTATTTTTTGTTGAAATTTGGCCAGGGCGGGGTTTGAACCTGCCACCCTCAGTATATGGGGCTGGCGCCCTACTCACTGAGCTACAGGCTCCGCCCTATAGTGGCATTTTTGAGTTCTGAGACCTAGCAGATTGGTGAACCTGAGGGTGGTCATAGGGATCCCCCAAATTCACAGGTAAATACCCTTTTAAGCCCATTTTTACTGTCAGGTAATTTGTTCAATGTCATACAGAGCCCATGACTCTAACCGCTATCCTCAATGACTGACTTTTGTTCCTGACTCAGTCTAAATTGTTGTTAACTCTGGTAAAGAATACTTCAGAACCTGGAGGCTTGTGTAAGGATGAGAAATTGCTCCCTGAGCCCTGTTCTCCAACCCCCCAGAGCATCACATCAATCCAACTACAAACCAGCATGTTATGAGATCCAGAAATGTTATTCCAGGAGAGACTTCATTAGTGCATAATGAAATGTTGTCTAATGATAACATTAAAGATGTAGTTTTAAATTAAAAATTGTTTAAATTAATTTAGAATTAAATTTCAATTCTAATGCTTCCCTGACCACAGCAGTGTCTGGTCATTTCCCTCTTCTCGTAGATGAGGTACCTGAGCCTCTGGCACTTTCTGGAATGGGCAGAAACAAGCAGACTGGATCCTGAGTCACTGGCTTCAAAGATACCTCTCCTTGAAGGTGCCGCTGGCCAGCTGCACAGAGAGGATGATGGGGAGGGGGCCTCATACGCCACTAGACAGGTGCGTACCCTGGGGGGTCTCCTGGGTCAGCATTACCTGATCTTCTGAATGCGACAGTCCTTTCCACTTAACACACTGCCCAGCAAGTTCATCACCGGATCCTGGAACTGGTTGGTGTCCAGCCTGCCAAGGGGAGCAGTGACAATGAGTGTCGGCTGCAGACTCACTTTCTGCCTCTCCGCCTCCCACCCCAGCACCCTCGCTGCAGCTCAGAGGTATATGCTAAGCACACCCACGTGTGGGCCTTTCTCAGAGAGAATGGAAGGCTTGGTGCTGGGGAGCCCTGTGGGGCCTGTTCAGAGGCGTCTTCTCCACAGGCTGTCATCCCAACAGTCCACGCACCACATGCCTGTGCGGGACACCAGTGGTAAGCTCTCCCACTTTTGAGGGCACCCAAGCTGCTGTCAGGTCCCGAAGGACTCTCAGCCCACATTTTTCCCTTCCTGCTTGCTAAGATCTAGAGAAGTAGAAGGGGAGGGCAGTGTCAGCTTCCATCAGACAGAATGGTTCAGGAGGTGCTGTGAATTCAACTCCTGACCCCCAGAGCCTCAGGAATGTGGCTTTAGGGCAGTGTCTGTGGCTCAAAGAGTAGGGCGCTGGCCCCATATACTGGAGGTGGCAGATTCAAACCCAGCTGCAGCCAATAGCCGCAAAAAAAAAAAAGAATGTGGCCTTAATTGGAAAGTGGGTCGTTGCAGATGTAACTCATGAAGATAAGGTCATGCTGGAGTAAAGCAGGCCTGTAATCCAGACGGATGGTGTCCTTTTCAGAGAGGACAGTGCCATGTGAAGACAGACACACACAGGGGAAAAACGGCATATGCCACAGAGCAGGGAATGGCTCGATGCTGCAACAAGCCAAGGATCCCCAAGGATTGCTGGCAGTGCCAGAGCTAGACAGGACAGGAGCCGCCCCTGCAGGTGTCAGAGGAATGAGGCCCTACCGACACCTGGATTTAGACTTCTGGCCTCCAGAGCTGTGAGAGAACAAATTTGTGTTGTTTGAAGCCACTGGGTTTGTGGTTCTTTGTTACAGCAGCTCCAGGAAATGGATCGTGGTGCAGGAAGGAACACCCAGGTCCTTCTCTCACCACTACCCTCGCATCTCCCCAGCCCAGCCCAGCACCCACCTGAGGCTCTGGCAGTACAGAAGCTGGGGCAGCAGACTCTGGAGGACGCCTGGGCTGAGGCACAGGGACAGGTTGGCCTCCTGGGCGCAGGCATCAGACACTTGTAGGAGGTAGGCCAGGGCAGCCCGGTGCAAAGGGCTCGTCAGCCCTGCCAGGGCCCCGCTCTCCATGGCCTCCTGCACACTGCACGCCAGCTCTGTGTGCTGCAGCTCGTGCAGGCAGTGCAGGATATTAACCGCCCTGGCGCAGACGGCAGCATCAGGGCGCAGACAGCCCTGCAGGAGCTCGGCCGCCTGGGCCCGGTAGCCCTGGTGCTCGCCTGGCGCCAGCAGGGAGCCAGCCAGCAGGTGGTTGACCCTCGGAGACAAGAGACCCGAGAGGAAGCGCAGGAACACGTCCAGCCTCCCGTCCTCGGCCTGCATGGCCCGCTGGGCTGCGCACCTGAAATGTGTGAGGAAGCCCAGCCTGGGCCAGGACACGCCGCTCTCCGTGAAGAGGTCAAAGATGGCCTTCTTGGAAGCGCTGTAGTAATACACGGCCGCCACGAACTCCTGCAGGGACAGGTGTGTGAAGCAGTAGGCCACTGAGGAGGCCAGCGTCTCCTCACGCTGCAGGAAGCAGCTGCATGGGGCGCCCTGCAGCAGAGTGAGCTCCACGCCCAGCGCCTTCATGTCCTGCTCGTAAAACACGTACTTCTTCTTGACCAGCCCATGGAAGGCCAGCCTGCCCAGCATCCCTACCATCTTGCGGCCACCGTGGGCCACCTGCTCAATTCGAGGGCTCACCTTGCCCTTCTCAAGGCCCTCCCCGCTGAGGGCCATCCTAAAGTACCAAGAGTAGAGCTCACACAGGGTCCTTGGAGGCCGCAGCTCTGCGTCCTGGGGCCCTGATCTTTTATGGCACAGGTAGCCCAGCACTAACCCCGTGAGCCTGCAGAAGGCTGGAACAGTGCACATCAAGTACAGGGCCCTGTTGGCCTGCACCTGGCTCAGGATCCAGCCCAAGACAATCTCATCCTTAGGAAACATTTGCTCCAAACACAGCTTGATCTCCTCCTCATTAAAGCCCCGGATCTCAGTCATCCGGTCCACCAGGCCCCCTGGGATCTGACCAGCTGCACTGGGACGGGATGTGATCCAGAGAGAAACTTCTGGAAAGAGGTTTCCTCGAATAATGTTGGTGATCAGGTGGTCCACCTGGATCTCCTTCTTGGGGTCTGTGCAAGCCACAGTATTTGAGAAGTCCAAAGGCGTCTTACACTCATCCAAGCCATCCAAGATCAGGAGGACTCTCGTGGGGGCTGCCAACACCAAGGTGGGCTCCCGGATGTGTGGGCAAATAGAGCGGATGAGTCTGTCGGCACATAGCTTCTCGTGGGTGTTGAGATCCCGGAAGGTCAAAGGCAACACCAATGAGAAGTCCTTGCCAACTTGCCCTCGGGCCCAGAGGTGGACAAAGTGTCTCACCAGGGTGGTCTTGCCCATGCCAGCCACCCCGACAGTGATGGAGACACGGGGTGGGATGGACACCCGGGACAGAGGCAGGAAAAGCCTGTCCATGGCGATGGGCCTGCCCGGGCGCCGGCCCCCACGGGTGGCCTCCACCTGCGTGAAGTCGTGTTCCTTCAGCTGCAGGTCTGTTAGGCCCTCCACCAGCAGGAGGGTGGTCAGCCTGTGTGAGGTGCTGCCCAGCTCCAGGCCGCCTCCGACCCTGCTCAGCAGGGCCTCTCGATGCCTCTGTATCCTTGAGTCTGGAGGACAGAGGCCAGAGGTGAGGGCAGGATCAGGGAAGGTTGGAGGGGAGAAGGCCCAGGTAGATCCCTCCATGGCCTCCCAAGCGGTCCTACCGTGGCTGCAGGATCCCAGCGGGGAGTCTGGTGTCTTGTCAGGAGCCTGCGGGGCCTGGGAGCCCTGTCCACCCTTCCCGGCCAGCAGGTCCATGAGGGCTTTCACCTGCTCAGCTGGGGAGCTGGTGCCATGGCCCGGGCCAGCCTCCCTGCCCGTCTGCACCTCCTGCTTCCTCATGGAGTCTGGGGTTACCACCAGGAACTGTGAAGAGAAGGCCCAACCCTGCTGTCTGCCACCCTTACTCAGTGGCCTGGACCGGGACTGAGGACCCTCCCCTTCCCCCTTCCCGGGCTGCAGGTGGCCCACTGGCCTCACCTCCAAGAAAGGTCTGGAAGGGCTTATTTGTTTCCAGATGGTGAGAACAATCGCAGGATGCAGGAGCCAAGTGGATAGGAACTGGGGTTCTGAGCTCACACTCCAGCCCTGTCACTTACCAGCTGGGTGACCCTGGGCAGGCTGTGCCACCTGTCTGCATCCTGGTGCCCTCATTTGTGACCTGAAAATGGTGATGAAGTTTCAAGTAGATTCATTCGAAAGGAGGGAGGGATGAAAGAAGCCTGTCTGGGAAGGCTACACGGCATGATTCCCACTAACATTCTGGAAAAGGCGAAAGTGTGGAGATCCATGTACAGAGCCAGCAACAAGGAAAGGGGCAGGGCAGAGAGGGTGGGGGTGGAGCGCAGAGGGTCCTTGGGGTAGTGACACTGCTCTGCAGCATACGTTAATGGTGAGTGCACATTAGAATGTGTTTGTCCAAACTCACAGAACATGCAGCACCAAGACGGAACCCCAAAGGAAACTGTAGACTTTGGGTGATAGGGAAGTGTCAGTGTAGGTTTATTGATTGTAACCAATGGACCACGCTGGTGGGGCATGTTGATAGTGGTAGAATCTAGAAGGAGGCCAGACAGAGGGTATAAGACTTCATAGAAAACAACAGAAAGTCTGAGTGGAGGGGCTCACGCCTGTAATCCTAGCACTCTGGGAGGCCAAGGCTGGTGGATTGCCTGAGCTCAGTAGTTTGAGAATAGCCTGAGCAAAAGCAAGGCCCTCTCTCTAATAAAAATAGAAAAACTAGGCTAATCAAGGTGGCTCACGCCTGTAATCCCAGCACTTTGGGAGGCCAAGGCAGTTGGAGTGCCTGAGCTCAGGAGTTCAAGGCCAACCTGAGCAAGAGCGAGACCCCTTCTCTGAAAAATAGCCAAGTATTGTGGCAGGTGCCTGTAGTCCAAGCTACTCAGGAGGGTGAGGCAAGAGGATCTCCTGAGGCAAAAGGATCACTTCAGCCCAAGAGTTTGAGGATGCTGTGAGCTGTGACACCAGGGTACTCTACCAAGGGTTACAAAGTGAGACTCTGTCTCAACAATAACAACAATAAATAAATAAATAAATAAAAATAAAAAAACTAGCCAAGTGTGACAGGTGCCTGTTGTCCCAGCTACTTGGGAGATTAAAGCAAGGGGATCACTCAAGTCCAAGAGTTTGAGGTTGCTATGAGCTATATCACCACAGTACTCTACCCAGGGCACAGAGTAAGATTCTGTCTAAAAAACAGAAAAAAAAGAAAAGAACAGAAAGGAAAAGTCAAAAGGGAGAGAAAGCTACTTCTCAGAGCAGCTACACAGCTGCTTTTCTTACTATTTTCCCAGAGACTCCCAGGACCACCGGGGCTCCTGGCCCACTAGCTGCTCTCTTTGGGGCTGGGGATGGTGATCCAGACGCTAAGAGCCCAAACTTCGCTCAAGGCCCACTCGTTTACATTCCTCTGCCTCCTTCCTGCCAATGCTGGTCATCCCCCTCTGTGACCCTCCTGTAGCCAAGGCTGATACTGAGGACCCCGCACTCACTCCTACCTCCTCACCAGGTATGTAAGCCACAGCACCCCCTCCAGCAGGGCCCCAGGAATCAGGGAGTAGGGGCCAGCCATCTGTCATCCATGGTTTGGGGAGAGAAAACACCATGCATGGCCAACAGAGATCACAGCCTCTTGTTGCTGATGGCAGCCCTGTATGTAGACATGCCCCAGCTGTCACTGCACAGAGAAGCAGGTCAGGTGCATACTGTCAGGCCCTTCAGTTCTCTGGTTCTCATTGTTTAGCTTAAGGAGAATTCACTGCCCCAAGGATTAATAGATTCCCTGACCCTGGATTTGCATTAGGGATCCTAGAATTTTGACTCAGGTTGAACCTTTGTTTTTTCTTGAGACAAGGTGGTGGTCTGTCACCCAGGCTGGAGTGCAGTGATGCCATCATAGCTCACTGCAACCTTGAACACCTGGCTCAAGCAATCCTCCTGCCTCAGCTTCCCAAGTAGCTGGGACTACTTGCCATTTTGCCCCAGCTGAGCTTGAACTTGAACTGCTGGCCTCAAGCAATCTTCCTCCTGGGCCTCTCAAAGTGGTGGGATTATAGGCATGAGCCACTGTGTCCAACCTGGGTGAACATTTTTATCTGAAAAATTCTGAAAGAAGCTTAGCAATAAGTAAAATAGCACTTTCCAGACATTTGGTTCATACTAGTGCTGAAGAGGCAAAGGATGCTACATGTAAATTAGTAAATTAGTGAATTAAAAGTAGATGGTATCCAAACAAGCTGAGCTAATCCAGGGACATTGGCACTAAGCCGGGGCACGGCCCCTCTTGTTACACTGCTTCAGTGTCCTTGGCTACTTTCACTTTGTTATTTTTCTAAATGTCAAAGCCAAGGGGAAAAGAGATGGGATTTTGAGTAAAGTTGCATTATGTGTATGGATTTATGGCGAGTAACTGGAGGGCTTTCTTTATTTCATTTTGTTTTATTTATTTATTTACTTTTTTTTTTTTGAGACAGAGTCTCACTTTGTCACCCTCAGTAGAGTGCTGGTGTCACAGCTCACAGCAACCTCAAACTCTTGGGCTTAAGTGATTCTCTTGCCTCAGCCTCCCAAGTAGTTGGGACTACAGGTGCCTGCCACAATGCCTGGGTATTTTTTGGTTGCAGTTGTCATTGTTGTTTAGCCTGCCTGGGTTGGGTACAAACCCACCAGCCTCAGTGTTTGTGGCCGGCACCCTAACCCCTGAGCTATGGGCACCAAGTCTCATTTTATTTTTAATAAAATAATTTGTGTTCTCCATCTCCTGGCGTTAAGCAACCTCTCTCCCTTAGCCTTCCGAAGTACTGGAATCAAAGGTGTGAATCGCTGTGCCTGGTTGAGGTCTTTCTCTACGTTCTTTCACAAAACTTTCTACTTTTTCTCTTCTAGATCTTGCCAATTCTTTATTTGTACACAGGTATTTTTAAAATAGCTTCTGTTGTTATTATGAATCTTGTCAGTATAAAAGAAGATGATTAGTTTTTGTGTATTTTATTATATCTCCTATCTCATCAGCATATTAAGTATTAATGTATGTTCTCGTCATTTTTCAGTTAACTTTCTTTAGGCTCTGACATTGCTTCAGTGAGAATAATATTATCTCTTCATCTCTAAAATTAACTCTATTGCACACAATTTATTGCATTAGCTTAGGCTTACCTCGTCCCTGGAGCAATGCAGTAATCGAACGCACTCATGTCTTAGGGAACTAGGAGTGGGTTCAGCCCAAACTGTTAGGCATGATGTTTGTGACAGGTTTCAAGTTCATTTTCTTCTCCACTTGTTTTCTATTATCATTCAAATAATAATGTATCATACTGACTGAAAGCATACTGCTTTTCAGATATTCTGTTAAGCACTATATTTACATCATTTAATTTACTTCTCATAATAACTTTCAATACCATTATCTCTTCCATTTTATAGATGAGGACACGAGACTCAGAAAAGTTAAGTGACTTGCCCAAGGATACACATGTGGGAAGTGACTCGGTTGGTATAGAAAACAAGACCTCCCTGACACCAATGCTTGCGCCATATCATCATCTCCTGCCTCTTATAGTAGCTTTACACGTTTGTTTTTTTTGTTGTTTGTTTGTTTGGCAGTTTTTGGCCAGGGCTGGGTTTGAACCCACCACCTCCGGTATATGGGGCCAGCGCCCTACTCCTTTGAGCCACAGGCACCACTTTACATGGTTTTTAAAAGTTAGGAATGTCAGGAGGGCAATTAGTGGGATCACACCTATGGTGCATCTTAGCAGGGTACTGGTGAAACTTATTAAATGTAGAGTATCAATGTCTTTATATAGTGTTCAAGAAAATGCCATGAAGGCTATCTCTAACAGTACGATCAAAATATTTCTGATTGTATATGAAGCACATTCTGCCCTATGATTGCACCAATGTACACAATTATGATTTAATAAAATTACTTTAAAAAAAAAGATAGTACTGGGAGTTCTCACTACAGCAATTGTACAAGAGGAAGAAATACAGGCGTCCAAACTGGAAAGGAAGAAGCCTAATTATCCTTGTTTGTAGATGATATTATCTTATACCTAGAGAAAGCTAAGGATGCCATAAAAAATTATTAGAATTGATAAACATATTCAGTAAAATTATAGGATATATGTTTAAGCAGCATAGAAAAATCAATATCATTTCCATATGTCAACAGCAAACAATCTGAGAAAGTAATTCCATTTGTAAAAACTATAAATAAAATAAAATACCAACAGCAAACAATGTGAGAAAGTAATTCCATTTGTAATAACTATAAATAAAATAGAATAAGGAATAAACTTAACCAAAGTAGTGAAATATCTCTGCAATGAAACTGGAAAACATTGCTGAGAGAAAATGAAGGGAACAAAAATTAATGGACAGGTATTTCCTGAGCATAGATCGGAAGAATCAGTATTTTTAAAATGTCTACACGACTATCCATATGGATTCAATGCAATTACCATCAAAATACCGATTTCATTTTTCACAGAAATAGAAAAAATAATCTAAAATGTATATGGAACATAAAAGGCTCAGACTATCCAAAGTCAGCTTGCATGCCTTCCTTCCTTTCTTCCTTCCTTCCTTCCTTCCTTCCTTCCTTCCTTCCTTCCTTCCTTCCTTCCTTCCTTCCTTCCTTCCTTCCTTCCTTCCTTCCTCCCTCGTTCCCTCCCTCCCTCCCTGCCTTCCTCCCTTCTTCTTTCCTTTCTTCCTAAGGAAATTGTGGTACATACACACAATGGAATTTTCGATAGCCACATAAGAATGAAATCTCACCATGTGCAAAAACATGGATAGAATTGAACATTGTGTTAAGTGAAATAGGCCAAGTACAGAAAGACAAAACTTGCATATGGGGGAATTAAATATTAAAAATGATTGATCTCATGGTGACAGAGAGTAGAATGATGGTTATCAAAGGGTGGGAAGGGCAGTGGAGAGCAAGGGATAGAGGGGACTTGGTTAACAGGTACAAAAATATAGTTAGATAGAATTAACAATATTTGATAGCACAACAAAGTGACCATAATCAACACTAAGTTATTTTTTCAGATAACTAAAAAAGAGGAATTGGAATGTCCCTAACATAATGAAATGTTACATGCCTGAGGTGGATACCCCAATTATCCTAATTTGATCAATTTATATTGTAGGCCTATTTCAAACATTATATATGTGTGTGTGTATTATATAACACACACACACACGACTATAAATATATACAACTATTATGTACCCATGAAAAAGTAAAAAAAGATGACACAGATAGATAAATAGATAGCTACTATGGTGAATGTACATTTCATATGAACAAAAATTGACAACAGAAGCTGAAAATAAGAGGCAAGTATATGGTCAGGCTCTGTAATATTGGAAGGATTTAAATAGGCAAGCAGAAAGGGAAGAAATTTCCCCAAAAGATAAAAAGTAATGTTCAAAGGTTTGGTGGTGGTAGTGCACCTGGGTTATAAAAGTATTCATGACTCTAGCTGAGCAGGAAGAGGAAGTGTAGACAAATATATGATAAAATAAGAAAGAAGCAAGAAGCAGCAGAGTCTATAATCACTTACTGTTTCAAGAGTTTGTACATATCTGTCTCTACAGCGAATTTTTCCCCCAATTTTTAAAATATCTTTTCAAATTTTGCTATTCCTACTTTTTTCATGTTTCCTGTTAAACTTAAGAAATGTATTTATAATTGGCTTACAAGGAAGGTGCTACAAAGCCCTAAATTGGTTCTGATTTCCCTGATCATACAACTTGGAGATTGTGAAATAAATAGGCTTAATTATTTATTTTTGTCTACTTCATTGGTTAACATCTGCCATGAAAACTTTTCTCCAGTGTAAACTTTAATTTTTGTTTTGCAAAATAGAGATATGACGAAAGGAGCAAAGCCTTCAGAGAGACGAATGAACCACTGCCTGTGGACTCTCCTCAGATGAAAGCTTGCCTGCCTTCATTAGCTATTCCAGCCTTTCACAGGACCGGTGACTCTGGGCGGTGAGATTACCTACTGAATGGTGTGATGACCTGTTCAGCTCAGCAGATAGAAGGTGAGAGGCTTGTGCTGTACTTACACCTGCAACTTGGAGATAAAGATAGGCCAAGGCTGGGTTTCAGACAGATAATTAATTGAAAAATACTACACATAGCTACTTACCTGGTGTTTGGTACAAAGTCTTCTGTTTGTCCAGGGAAAAAATTCTTAGAAAATAAAATCTGTAACAGAGTTTATATTAATAATATTAACAGAGGATTATTCAATTTATAGCTTCCTAATATGACAAAAAGAAGCTCCCACATGAAATTCAAATATTCCTTCTTTACAAATTAAAAGAAAAAAGAGACAGTGTTAATTTGAGTGTAGATCTCCTTCCGTCTTCAATTCTTTCCTTCCTTCTTGGATGTACTAGAGGCGATACTAATACTAATACTAATACTAATACAGTTTAAATCCAATATCCCAAGACCTCCTTTTCTTGAACAGTTAGTATCTCAGATGGGGAAGATGCAGAGGATACTAAATGTATATTCTGTGCAACGTACAATGCTAGGTGCTCGGAGGGTCCCAAAATTCTTTTTGTAAAGCACAATAACTAATAACAAGGACTTTAAAGATACTTATGATAATTAAAGCTGGAATAGTTTCAACAATTGTTTCAAAATTATTAGGTCCTGCTCCCCTTCACTTTCATGCAGAAGTATATTTTCCTGCTCCTTGCCTTTGGAATCAGCCCTTATAAATTGCTCTGGCTAAGGAAATATTGGCAGTCTTGATGCAAGCAGGGACTTGAAATGTTTATTATTTGGCTGCAATATCCTCTTTTGTCTTTTCCAATTACTATCTAAAGAGCATGCCTTGGCTGGCCAACCTGCTCAAGAAAAATGAGTGACAAAGGAGCAAAGTGACCTGGCTAAGTTGCAGACCTGCAGCTTGAAGCCCAGCTGCCCAGAAGCCTCAACCTAGTCCTGGAAACTACTGGCCACTTCACAAATAAGTTAGAGAATCCAGCTGAGATTAACAGAGGTCTTTCAGATAATCCACAGATGCACGAGAAATAAGAGCCTCTTACTACATGCCATATTTTATTGTTTGCTAAGCAGAAATAGCAGACTGAGATAAAAGCTAACATTTTTATTAATATCTTACCTCACATATGTATTAGATATTACTCAAGAACGGAAAGATGTTTGGAGAACACTCAGAAATCTAAAAATAGACTTGCCATTTGATCCTATAATTCCATTACTTGGTATATACCCAGATGACCAAAAATCACAATACAACAAAGATATCTGTACCAGATTGTTTATTGCAGCCCAATTCATAATTGCTAAGTCATGGAAGAAGCCCA
>CAUYON010068526.1:0-10949 GCA_963573935.1 Arctocebus calabarensis
CTTTTACACTGCTGATGGGACTGCAAACTAATACAACCTTATTATATTATTTTCTATAATGCCCTGCAAGCACAAAATACTCTACAGATTTCTTGGTTTTGTTTTTGTTTTGCCAGTCTTTGAATTTTCTTTAGGGCCCAAGAGACCTTTTCTTAGCTGTCTCCCTCTCTGGTTCTCTCTGGTGAACTACCTGACTTATGATTTTGCTTATTATTCTTAATTAAAGGGAGCTATTATTTTTAAGAATGCCCATAGGGTTGGACTTTCAGATATTGTGTTTCAAATAAAGCCATTTCTTGCGGGGAGAGTCTCAAAGCTCTCTATGAACTGTCTCTGCAAGTCAAATTTGTGAGCCACTCTTCTGAGCACTCACGGGGATGTTAGCCTCTGGTCTTGTTCACTTTACTCCCCTGTCACGTATCTTTGACCTTTAACTTAGCTGGGCTTAGGGCCACTGGAATCCCAATATTGTCTGCTAGCCACCCCTGGTGTAGAGGAGTTTCCATCCTGTGAATTGGGGCTGGATTAAGGAAGGTAACCATTAACTCCTCAGCATTCTAACCAAGAATTCAGTCTCTTCAAGACAGAGTTGAAGGGAAAAAGTAATGCTGGTGGTCTGCCCTTCCCAGTAAGATATCGTGCCATTAACTAGGAATTGAGGGGTTTTTAGGAAGAAAATGATCTTGTTGGCCACCTCTCCCCAGGGTGAAGCTTCCACCAAGTTGATGGGTATCAGGGAACAGGTCATAGCTCAAATACCATAGACTCATACTGTTATTACTGAGTTGATAGATTTTCTTGAATAAATAGTTCTTCTTTTGGCATATATCCTAGGAATGATTTCCAGAGACTTGAAATGGGTGACCTTTTTCAAACATATCATTTCCACCAGTCACCCTTATTTGTCTGGAAAATCTATCCACAGAGGTCATTCTGCCATCCCAGAATTAGAATTCCCTTTTATCTTTTATGTTTGACATAGGAAAGTTATAAAATTTTAAAAAGTCAAATCTATTCATCTTTTCCTTTGTTATCATTTTATTGCTTTTATACTAAGAAATTCATTCCTATCCAGAAATTTGGCATACAGTCACCTATTTTAATGTTTTCTTAGTATGACATCTAGTTTTTAGTACACCCAGAATTTATCTTGACATTAGACATACAATTGCTTTCTAAATTAACTTTCTGTAAATAGTAAATATCCTAACACAATTTGTTGGATGACAAATTGCTCTCTCAATTTTTTATTACCTTTTAACCATTTATTGAATTGTTATATTGCTTAAGTTCTGTTATATATATCACACTATTTTAGTTATTTTTATAAGTTTTAAAATCTAAAGCTTTCATTATTGTGAATTTTCAAAATTAGCTATTTTCATTACTCTTCCAGGTGAACTTTAGAATTATTTTGCTTACTCTTATAAAATTCCAATATGATTTTAATCAAAATTACTTAGCCAATAAATTAATTTGGAAAAGCCAACACTTTGCTATATTCAGTCATCCTAAGGAGGAATGCAGTATGTCTTTCCATTCTTTAAAGCTCTCAGAAAATTTGGAATTTTCTCCTAGAACTTTAGTATATTTGAAACCAGAAAAGTGGGCTGCAAGATGGAGTCTGAGAAGCTAAGCTAAAGCAGTACACTTAGTCTGCTCAGTCTTCCCACACACTTTCCATGATTATTTGGTTAAGGTTTCACTATATTTCACTCTTGCTTATCTCAGGAGACTTGAGGAAGCAGTCACACATAGACGATAGTTGTTGGGATATTGGTAGAGTAAATGTTACTTTGATAATATGATGTTTTCTCTGATAATTCTCTCAGATATTTTGTTAAAGTAAAAATAACCTTTCTGTTGTTGAAACATTTTTTTTTCTTTGCAGTTTTTGTCCAGAGCTGGATTTGAACCCTCCACCTCCGGCATATGGGGCTGGCACCCTACTCCTTTGAGCCACAGGCGCTGCCCTGTTGTTTAAACATTTTACATTGTTAGAATGGAAACTACTTTGATGTTACTTTCTAACAGATAAAGTTAAAATTTTCTAGGTTGTTTCCTTTGTATTTCATTATAAAAGTCGGTAGAATTGTAACTGAGGCAGAACAGCATTGAGAGGCTATCGTCACTGTTCCATAGAACCGGTGGCCTTCTGACAAAGTTCCGTGGACCTACCCCCATCTCTACATATTGGCTGACAATGCCGGGTGGCTAGACCTTCTTTGTCCAGTAAGATATTCCTTTTATTGATAAAGTAACTCTTGGTGGTGCCTGTGGATCAAGGAGTAGGATGCCGGCCCCAAATACTGGGGGTGGAGGATTCAAAGCTGGCCCTGGTCAAAACTGCAAAAAAAAAAAAAAGAAAGAAAGAAAGATAAAGTAATTCTAAGTTTTTTTAATCGCTTTGTTTTTTGATTGCTAACATGAACAGGGTTTTTTTCACTATACTAAATGATTATGTCAACTGTACAGAAAGCTACCAATATTTGTACCTGTATCATGTCTGTTTACCTTATGAACTCTATGGATTTAATAACTTGTCAGCTAGTTTTCTAATAATGTTGAGCTATGGAATCAAATTATCTACAAATAATGATTATTTTCTATCCTGCCGGCTGCATGATCTTCAAGTACAAAGTTCACTATCATTATCATCTTCTTTGTAATGTTGAGTGTAGAACTGAGGAATTTTACAGAAAACTAAAATCCAAAATCCATTTATTTAAAATAGCTAAAGGAATGTTACATGGTTTTATTACTTCAACTATGCAGGTAGTAATGTAATATGTCCCCCAGCAGTATAGTTTTCATCTGCAGATACAGAGGCCAGCTTGTCACAGAGCAAGTCCTACAGGCACATTTCCCTTAATGCAAATTAAGAATGAAGAAGGCAGCTGGAAATTGTTTTCATGCAAATCTAATTTTTTAAGGTTTTGGTGAGCCTTATTCCTGTTGTCCAAGCATTTGCAACAAAAATTTAAGGTCAAGCTGGCTTATTTAGATCCTTCCTCTTGCCAAAAACTGTGTATATGTGCTTGAGGTAGAGAACCCAATTTAATATTAGCCACAGTCAAATCCAATTAGAAGGACAGACTAACAGGAAACAAAGTATCAACTATTCCAGGATCAGTATGCCTATTTTAAATACCTAGTATTGTAGAGTTTTCATTCCTCCTAAGGTTAGTATAATACTATGGCAATGCACTTATGTTCTCTCAAATCAAGCAAACTAGGGTTTGAATCTCAGCCCTGCCACTTACTAGCTCTATGACCTTGGGCAATATACTCATATTTAATTAAGACCAGGCTTGATTCTAACCCAAAATATCTGTGTCATAACTAGATAACTTTATTTCTCCCTTATGTGAAAGTCTAGACTTAGATGTTAAGAGAGTGGTATAAAGACTCCGTCTCATAGTGACTTCAGGAACAGCTTTGCTATCTGGAGGGTATAGTCTACCTCCTCAAGGTGCAAGATGGCATCTAGGGCCTGAAGAATCACATTTGCATTTCAGACAGGACAGAGAGAAAAAAACAAAGAAGAAAAGGGCCATCTCAGAGAACACGATTACCTTTTAAAGAAGGTTCCCTAAAGTTGCTACACCAGACTTCCATATATATCCTATTGATCGTAACATAACCGTATGATCACACCCAACTGCAGAGAGGCTGGGAGCATAGTCTTTATCCTACATGGTCAGCTAAAATCAGAGAGTCTATTTGGGAAGAAGGAAATAATGGCTATTAGAAGACATTATGTGTAACTTCTTATTTTACTCATTTTCCTTATCTGTAAAATAAGTATAATAATAATAACCTCATGGTATTATTATAAAGATTAACTTAACATACCGAATATTTATAAGATGCTTAACCTAATATGTTACACAGCAAGCATTCAGTAAATTTTCATTATAATAGTCCCAAAAGCCACCTTGGTAATACACTGTTAATAGTTTCTACTATAAATGTGGTATTTTTTATAATAGGTACAAAAAATCTGAGGAAGCATTATGAATATCAGAACTTTATAGCCAAAAGTGATGATCTGTGTTGTCCAAACTCACAACTGCATACAGTAAGCAAACTAAAATCTAGGAAATTAGAGCTTTTGCCTTTGGTCACTCAGAATTGCCAAGTGAAGGGCAAGTTAGAACTATAATCTTATGCCTCCTACTTCTTATTCCAAAACTCTTTATCTTTGACCCAGCTCCGCCCCCTTTCCTTCCATTGTGCCAGATACTTGAAGTCTGGCCAAAAAAGCTGCAACACTTTAAATGTAAAAAATTCCCAATAAAATATTAAACTGAGTGAGGATACCAGAAAATTGTGCATGTATAGTACACAACTTGTTGTTTAATTAAAATCTAGGAAGAGGCAACAAGCACACTTACCAAGTTTAAGTTTTTGAACTTTTTCTATTGCCATAGGTTATTCATTATTCATTCAGTCTTCACACTAATTCAGTTAAAAATGCAAGAAAACAACTAGGGCAATAAAGTTAAATGCATGCATATTTCATTTGGTCATTCTATTGTAGGGAAAATGTTAGTTTTATTGTCAAAGATAGATGAGTTTTTTTTTTTGGAGACACAGCCTCGAGCTGTCACCCTGGATAGAGTGCTGTGGCATCACAGCTCACAGCAACCTCCAATTCCTGGGCTCAAGTGAATCTCCTGCCTCTGCCTCCCAAGTAGCTGGGACTACAGGCACCCACCACAATGCCCAGCCATTTTTTGTTTGTAGCCATCCTTGTTGTTTGGCAGGCCTGGGCTGGATTCAAACCCTCCAGCTCGGTTTCGCCAGCCCGTTGAGCCACAGGTGCCGAGCCGATAGATGAGTTTTAAATACAACTATTTTATTGAACCTAACATATAATGACTAAGGCCTTTAAATATGAGTTTCTATAAAAGATGCATTCTTTTTATAGAATCACAGGATGAAGTTCTCTCCTAAAAGAGGAATGCACTTGCTTTGCCTTCGAGACCTCAGTCTGGATGAGAGTCACGTGTCCTGGTCCAGTAGCAACTGCTTGCTGACTGAGTCTCTCTGATGGAGAGGACCAAGGGATTCTCAGAATAGCAAGATATATTAAGTCCCTGGACATGTTTAGGAATAGTGGGCATGAGGAAGGAAGCAATGAGAGGAAAAATGCTGCATTCTGCTGACTCCAAGACTGAGCATTTGCTTCCGGATCTTCTGTTGGGTAGAAATTGTATTCTTAGTTTCATTTTCTCATCCTTTTGAACAATCTATAATTCTCTGTCTCCTAACAAATTTTGTTTGAGATTACCTTCCCCTAGACTATTTCATCATACGTGCAATAATAATAGTGGTAAATGCACTATGTACTAGTGGTAGCTATATTAGTAGTAACACCTGCCATTTACTGAATACCATTACAGTCCTGATGCCAGTTACTTTTCTTATTTCATCCTCAGAGCAACTCTACAAGATAGGTATTATTCTGATGTTCATTTAATAGGTATCCAAACTGAGGTCCAGGGAGTATTGGTGACTTCTTTGATGTAACACAGGCAATTAATGACAGACTCAGAATTTAAACCTAGTTGTCTCTGGGTGCCTTTAATTATTACTTCACATTATCTTCCCTATATTACTTATTTTTTTTCTCTTTTGTTCTCCTACTAAATGTACTTTCCTACAAATCATACTACAGGTCTACAGTAACCAAATAAGCATGGTACTGGTACAAAAATACACATTAAGTGCTCACTTTGACAGCACATATACTAAAATTGGAATGATGCAGAGATGACTAGCATGGCCCCTGTGCAAGGATGACATGCAAATTCATGAATCGTTCCATATTTAAAAAAAAAGACACATTAATCAATGGAACAGAATAGAGGAACCAGAAATAAAGCCACATACTTATAATCAACTAATCTTTGGGAAAAATCAACAACAACATATACTGGGTGATAAAACATTCTATTTAATAAATGATACTGGAAAAATTGAGTAGCCATATGCAGAAGAATGAATCTGGACCACTATCTCTCACCACATAAAATTAACTCTAGATGTATTAAAGACTTAAATGCAAGACATGAAACTATGAAAATACAAGAAGAAACCTAGGAAGATCTCCACTGGACATTAACCCAGGCAAAGAATTTATGACCTTCAAAAGCAGTCGCAACAAAAACAAAAATATACAAATGTGACTTAATTAAACGAAAAAGGGTCTACATAGCAAAAGAATTAATCAACAGCCTAGAGAAATAACCTACAGAATGCGAAACAATATCTGCAAACAAAGGAGGTGGAGTCGGGTCTTTTGCAGCAACATGGATAAAACTGGAGGCCATCATGCCATTATCTTAAGTGAAAAAACTCAGATATAGGAAGTCGTGTTTTCATTTGTGAAAGAGAGCTAGATAACACATACATTTTGAAATAGAGAGTAGAATAATAGACACTGGAGACTTGAAAAGGTGGAAGGCTGAGGAAGGGATGGAGGATGAGAAATTACTTATTGTATACAGTGTACACTACCAAATGATGGGTACATTAAAAGCCCAGACTTCACCACTCAGCAACGTATTTATTTACGTATTTATTTAATTATTTATGTAACATAATTGCATTTGTCCCCTATAAATGTACAAAAATAAAAAAATTAAATTTTATCATTATTTTAAAAAATAATAAAATAAATGATTTTTGATCCAAGGAAAATGATTAAGTATAGTTATAGTAGTGCCTAGTACAGTACATTGTTTTGCACATGATGAATATCCAAAGCATTTGATTGAATGACTGACAAACATCTGAAACATAATATTTCCCCTTTGAGTTTCTGCCTAATAAGAAACAGAGTTGAAATCTGCTTCTTTCATATAAGGACATTTAGGAAGTTTTCTTTGGTTGACCTGGACTGCTTACATTTAAATGGCCCTAGAACTAATGTTCATGGTTAACAGCTAATGCTTTGATTCTCTCTCTTCAGTATACAGATACCCTCCAGTAATGGAAACAAGTTTCTACTCAGGAAATCAATTCTTCATTAATTTTGCATCTCTGTAGTTCCCACTAAAGAATTTGCTGGGCTATTTCATCTTGTTTCCCATAATCATAAACATAGATCTTTTAGGGAGACATTTGATAAACAGGAGTAATATAAACATGTATAGTACTCTGTTTTCAGCATTGGTTATAAATCACATATATATCATATACATATGTTATATATAGATATATGTAATATGTATATAAATATACGTACATGTATATGCATTCTAAAGAAAAGGTATTTCTGAAACTCAAACAGCATTTTTATGGATAACCAGTTAATTAGTAGCTTATATAATATTAGGGTAAAGTTAGCACATAACTGTGTGTTTTATATTTTATTATTTTGTTTTTTTGTTTTTACTCAAAAGGGATTTCACAGATATGTGTTATGCCAGAATGTTGCCCTGATTATTCATAAATAAAACATCCAAAATATAGCTGCATTATCCTCATCAGCCCAGGCCTAGAGGAAATAATATGAAAGGAAGCCAGTTTGCTGTGAGCCAGCACGTGATTGAAACCCCTGAACACACAGATTGGATGCAAGTTAGGTACGCATGCTCTCCTGATGGCCCTCACCATGATCCCATCCTGCCCTATTGTCACTCGTCAGCCTCCTGGTTTGTGGCCTCTCTGTCTGTTGGCTCCCTTACTCAGCTCTGCTCATAGAAACATTCTGAGCATGCCATTTGAGACTCCTGTCCACGAAAGCCTCTCTTTATAGAGCAAAAGATCACAATATTAAAAAAAAAAAAAAAAAGGTAATGAGTTTGACTCCCTTAGCAGCATGGTGGTGCTGACAAAACCTTAAAACTACATTTTATGGAACTGACACACAAAAATATGTTTATTTGCGGCTTCCTTCTAGCCTTACAGGTGCCAAGCACTGGACATTTGAAGACTTGCAGAAATACCACAACAAGCAAAAAAGGAAATCTTACCATGCTGGAAGCATGTGTACAGCCTACCAAAGCCAGAGTCAGTCATGAATCAGCCCATTAGGTGGTCAGTCAGTCAGTCAGTCAGTGATGCATTAATCTAATCACCTGTGACCAGAGCTCCACTTTCAGCTCCCTGTATCAAGAGTAATTGGTGGTTTAAGCCAGAAAGCCAGACCCATGTTTGTAGAGTGTACATGTAGCTAGTTATAGTGTTTAATTTAACTATTTACATTCCATTAATTGTTGATGTTTTCTATGTAACTAAGCTATTTTTAAGAGTGTTTACATTTTCAGTTAATAAAAAGAAATAATGCTGATTATGTATAAGAATAAATTTCCAGAGGTGGGTAGGAGCAAGATGGCTGACTGGAAGCAGCTTCCAACAGAGGCTCCTGTCCAAAAGGAAAGATAACCTCTAGAAACTGCCCAATTGAGCTGAAGACTGGGAGCCCAGCAGAGAGAAAGAAGTGATAACTGCAGGTCACCTCTGGTGACGCAAGCTGCGACTCCAAGAAACCAAGCTTCAGGCAGAAAAACTGAACTAAAGTTTTCCACCATTCTGAACTTCCAGGACACCCTTCCCCTCTTACCTGACACACCAGAAGCCTGACTTCTGCTTAAACTGAGGGAGGAGGACTTGAGCAGCGCCCACCCTCTCTATCTGCCACCCAGGTGGCCAACCAAGTAACAGAATCCAGGGCCCCACTGGAGTCCCAGTCCAGGGACTCCTCCCGGAACCAAGGGGCTCCACTCCGCCCCAGCCGATCCCCCCACCCACTGGGGCCAGGGACTCTGCCAGAACCACCACAGCCCTGATTGGCACCTCACTGGGCCTTGGCTTGCCACCAGCAGTGGCTAGGATCTCAGCCAGGACTCCCACACCACCCTGAATGGCACACGGCAGAATCTTGGCCAGCTGCAAGCAGCAGCCAGGAAGTCCACTGGGATTCCCACCTGCTGCCAATCTGTGCTACACCTCAGCACGAAACCTACTGCAACCAGAAACTCTGCCAGGACTCCTGTCCTGTGCCTATCTGTACCCTGTCTGGCCTCAGTCCACCGCCAGCAGCAACCAGGAACTCCACAGGGTCTCCCGCATGTCCCCAATTGGCACCCCGCTGGGCCTTGGTCTGCCACCAGCAGCAGCCAGGAACTCTGCTGGGACCTCCCCACCTGGTTCTGATCCATACCCCAGGCCTGCTGCCCACAGCAGCCAGGAACTACACTCCGCAGGGACCCCTGCACAGCCCTGATTGGTGCCCCTCTGGGCCTTGGCCGATCACTAGCCTCGGCCAGGAATTCTGCCAAGACTCCTGCACAACTCCGGTCTGTGCCCCACAGGGCCTCGACCTGCTGCCCACTGTGGCCAGGGACTCTGCCTGGACCCCCACGTGGCTCCAATCCATGTTCTGCTGGGGCCTCAGCCTTCCACCCACATCAGCCAAGGACTCCACCAGGAAGATGCCAGGCCTCCCTCTGACTGCTGGGGGCAGGAACTCTGGGAGCTGCTCAATCCACATCCTCCTCTATGCTCTCTGCCTCTGCACTGGCCCTGTCTTTCTGGCCAGGGACCCAGGAGGCTATGCAACCTATGCCCTCTCCCCAGAGCCCTCCTCCCAGCCAGAGACTGCTAGAGGTGCGGGCTCCCTATGCAAAGGCCACTGAGTGCTTCATCCCACATCCTGCTGCTTGATCCAGGCGAACCACAATCCAGAGTTGCTCCCACACCCAGAACTCCCTGGGTGGGGCAGTGCCAGAACAGCTACACAGGGTCAATCCCTACAAAGATCCATAAAAAAAAGAGTGATCCTGCCAGGGTCTGATCTGGGAGAGACACTTCTGCATCTCTGAGGACAGTCATAGGCAACAGTGAAAAATAATCATGAGGCAGAATCAACAGAAAAACTCTGGCAATATGAATAATCAGAGTAGATCAACTCCCCCGAGGAACGACAAGGTAGATACAGCACAAGATCCCTTGCATAAGCAAATGGCTGAGATGTCAGAAGTTGAATTCAGAGTCTGGATAGCAACTAAAATCAGCGCAGTGGAGGAAAAGATGGAATTAGAATTTCAAGCAGTAATCCAAAAGATAACCCAAAAGATGTCTCAAGAACTGAACGAATTCAAAGACAAAATGACCAAAGATTTTTACACATTAGACAAGAAGTTGTAGCCCTCAAAGATCTGAGAAATATAGTAGAATCTCTCAGTAACAGAATTGAGCAAGCAGAAGAAAGGATTTCTGACATGGAAGACAAAGCTATCAAATGCTCCCAAACTTCCAAAGATGAAGAGAAATGGAAGGCAAAAATGGATCATTCTCTCAGACAGCTCTGGGATAACTCAAAGAAAACCAATATTCGCCTTATAGTGATACCTAAAAACGATGAAGTGGTGACACGAGGCACAGAGTCTCTTCTTTATGAGATTATGAAAGAGAACTTTCCAGACATGCCAAGAGCTTCTGAAATTCAGATAGCAGACAGTTTCAGAACCCCAGCATGACCCATCCTAAATAAGACATCCTCCAGGACATCATAATTAAGTTCACGAAAGTTAATATGAAGGAGAAAATTTTGAAAGCAACCAGATGCAAGAAATCTATAATCTACAAGGGGAAAAATATTAGAATAACTGCAGATCTCTCTGATCAAACCTTTCAAGTGAGAAGAGAATGGTCATCAACTTTTAATCTCCTAAAACAAAATAACTTTCAACCCAGGATCTTGTATCCAGCTAAACTGAGTTTCATTTATGATGGAGAAATTAAATACTTCAACAACATCCACATGCTGAAGAAATTTGCTCTAACTAAGCCAGCTCTCCAGGATATTCTCAGACCTATCCTCCACAATGACCAGCGAAAACCTCCACCACAAAAGTAAACTCAACCAGAAACTATTTATCAAATTTTATCTTCCACAGTGATGAAAGGACTAAAAATGTCCACTGAACTTTCTA
>CAUYON010068527.1:0-25829 GCA_963573935.1 Arctocebus calabarensis
GAACCGGGATCCCTGCTAGAAGAGAAAGGCAAATGAGTAATCGCCAACCCAACCAAAGCTGGAGCAAACATGCCCAGTACCCCAAGAAGAGGAGGAAGAGGTGCTGGTACTGACACTTCCCCTGCAAGCCCACCATGCCATGGAGAAGATGGAGGAGTTTGTATATAAGGTCTGGGAGGGGCGCTGGAGAGTCATCCCCTATGATGTGCTCCCTTACTGGCTGAAGGACAACGACTATCTGCTACATGGCCCTAGACCACCCCTGCCCTCCTTTCGGGCTTGTTTCAAGAGCATCTTCTGCATCCACACAGAAACTGGCAACATCTGGACCCATCTGCTTGGTTTTGTGCTGTTTCTCTTTTGGGGAATCTTGACCATGCTTAGACCAAATATGTACTTCATGGCCCCTCTACAGGAGAAGGTGTGTTTTGGGATGTTCCTTTTGGGTGCAGTGCTCTGCCTCGGCTTCTCCGGCTCTTCCACACTGTCTATTGTCATTCAGAGAAAGTCTCTGGGACTTTTTCCAAACTGGACTATTCAGGGATTGCTCTACTGATTATGGGGAGCTTTGTCCTCTGGCTCTATCACTCTTTCTACTGCTCCCCACAGCCACGGCTCATCTACCTCTCCATTGTCTGTGTCCTGGGCATTTCTGCCATCATTGTGGCACAGTGGGACCGGTTTGCCACTCCTAAGCACTGGCAGACAAGAGCAGGAGTGTTCCTGGGACGTGGCTTGAGTGGTGCTGTGCCCACCATGCACTTTACTATCCCTGAAGGCTTTGTCAAGGCCACCGCAGTGGGCCAGATGGGCTGGTTCTTCCTCATGGCTGTGATGTACATCACTGGAGCTGGCCTTTATGCTGCTCGAATTCCTGAGTGCTTCTTTCCTGGAAAATTTGACATATGGTTCCAGTCTCATCAGATTTTTCATGTCCTGGTGGTGGCAGCAGCCTTGGTCCACTTCTCCAACCTTCAGGAATTCCGTTATGGCCTAGAAGGTGGCTGTACTGATGACTCCCTTCTCGGAGCCTTCCCCCCTGAGGGGTGGAGGAGGAACTTCCCAAGTGCTTTTAAAAATAACTTCTTTGCTTAAGTGAGAGGAAGAGACTGAGTTGTCTGTTTTTAGAAGACAACTGGAATTCAGTACCAACCAAGCTTTAGCCCACTTTCACACCCACTGGGCAATAAACTTAATATTTCCATTCCCCTAGCTGGGACGGGTGGGGATGGTCAAACTTAGCTATCTCCCTCCTCATCAAGGTAACTACCGGCTCCTCACAGAGATAGTACTTTGAAACTCATGTTGAGATTTTAGCCCCCCTTCACCATTTTGGGAAAAAATAAAGGCCTGGGACTCTTCAGAAATTCTGTTTTTTTCCGGAAGAACATGTCCTTCTCTTATCCCCTTCCTTACTTTGTAACCTGGCTTGTAACAGGCCATCCATTTTCTAGCACACTTTTCAAAAACAATTATATAACCTGGTACCATCTTTCTAGGGCCTGGATCTTCTTACACAGCAGGAAGAACAAAGCCACCAACTTTTATATAGCCCGGCTAATCATGGAAGTGTGTCCAGGTTTAATTAACTTGAGTTTTAATTTTTTTGTTTTTTTCTTGGCAGAGTAATGTAAAATTAAAGTGGGGAATGATATTTAATATTTAATACTAAGCTTTAAAAAGAAACATGCTATCATTGCTATGTATCTTGATGCAAAGACTATGATGATAATAAAAGAAAGTACAGAAGACACTTAACATTCAAAAAAATAAATAAATAAAAGATCTAACATCTGGAGAACGCCAACCAATGACAGTAAAAGACCAATAAAATTAAATCTAACAAGGATTAAAAGGCAATAGGTGACATATAATGTTTATACATTTTTATTTAATTAGACTACATTTGCTTCATTATGAACCTATGAGTAAAAGATCAAGCATAAATACCTTCATGTTGTTCCCAACACATACACATAGCATTTCAAGGACTGTATTAAGTAAAGGTCTTGGGTAGAATATCGGCCCTACATTCACCTGAATACACACAATGAACAAAAAGTATCTTTGTATCTGTTGTTAATACCTGAAAATATATCATGAGAAAAAAAATCCAGCTTACATCCAGAGGCCAACATCTAATTATCCAAGTATACATGGTAGGGCACAATATTAATAACCTGTAATCCTTTATAGTGAGAACTACAACCCCCCCCCCCCCCCCCCGTAGATAGACAGCAACTTCTGCTAGGAAAGAAGCAGGCAATGTAGAGCTCAGAGTTGGGGCTATGAGAGCACTGTGTCTGGGTAACAGAAAAGTGTTAAAAACAAACAAACCAGTGGTGCCTGTGGCTCAGTGACTAGGGCGCCAGCACCATATATCAAGGGTGGCAGGTTCAAACTCAGCCCCAGCCAAACTGCAACCAAAAAATAGCCAGGTGTTGTGGTGGGTGCCTATAGTCCCAGCTACTCGGGAGGCTGAGGCAAGAGAATTGCCTAAGCCCAGGAGTTGAAGGTTGCTGAGAGCTGTGACACCTCAGCACTCTACTGTGGGTAATAAAGTGAGACTCTGTCTTTAAAAAAAAATATCTCCTCTCAGAGGTTACGTTCAAATTTTTATTCATTAGGGATGGTCTAAACTGATATTTTATAATCCCCTACATTCTGCTAAATCCTATATGTCAGTGGTTCTCAACCTTCCTAATGCTGTGAACCTTTAATACGGTCCAAAGGGGTTGCGACCCACAGGTTGAGAACCGCTGCTATATATGAAAGCAAAGTTTAATCTGAATTCTTTTGTACTTACTGGTGGTGCAGAAGGAAATGGAGGCAGCCAGCATGACAAGAAGTGGGGTGGTGGTGGTGGTGGCGGCGGTGGTGGTGGTGGGCCATTGAATTTTAAACCTGGCTATAAAGAATATTTCAAAGGGAAATTAATTTATCAATTTCAATATATAAAAAGACAATTCAATACATAAAGAATAAAAACAATTACCCAGGCTCAGCACCCATAGTGCAGTGGTTACGGAGCCAACCATATACACTGGTGCTACCAGATTCAAACCTGGCCCGAGTCTGCTAAAACAACAATGACAACTACAACAAAAAAATAGCTGGGTGTTGTGGTGGGTGTCTGTAGTCCCAGCTACTTGGGAGGCTGAGGCAAGAGAATCACTTAAACAGTGGTTCTCAACCTTCCTAATGCTGTGAACCTTTAATATAGTCCAAAGGGGTCTCAACCCATAGGTTGAGAACCGCTGGCTTAATCCCACGAGCTTGAGGTTGCTGTGAGCTGTGATGCAATGGCACTCTACTAAGAGTAACACAGTAAGACTCGGTCGCAAAAAAAAAAAAACAAAAAAACCCCCCAGAATATCTGTATAATACATATCAAAAAGATTAAATGAAATTCCATGTACCAAATCCTAAAGTCAAATGACAACCTCTAAATTCTTTTCAATTCCTTTCTATGTAGTCATTAAAGGAGTAAAATGAAAGTAAGGAAGATTTGTAATTACCTAATAAATTAGAGACAGCGTATTCAGCAAAACATTTCAATCATAAAAGACTATTATCGCCAATTTCTTTTTTTTTTTTTATTATCGCCAATTTCATCATCTAAATCATGTAATTTTTTTTGAGACAGAGTCTCACGCTTTGTTGCCTTTAGTGGAGTGCCATGGCATCATAGCTCACAACCACCTCAAACCTTTGGGTTCAAGTGATCCTCTTGCCTTAGGGTTTTCATTTTTAGTAGAGATGGGTTCTTTTGCTCAGTTGGTCTCAAACTCCTGAGCTCAAGCAATCTACCTGCTTCGGCCTCCCAGAGTACTAGGATCACAGGCGTGAACCACTGCGCCCAGCCTTAAATTGTGTAATTTTTTTTATAGAAGCTCTTCTAGCTAAATTAGGTCACATATTGTAAAAACTAGTAAACCTCTTATTTTATAAAAATCAATCCCCTAAAACCAATTTAGCATGATATACATTAACTAAGGATTTAATCATTTTAGTGTCAAGAAACTGTTATAGTAATACTATTGTAAAGTCTCAATAAGAAAGTAATCACAGGCTTGGCACCTGTCGCTCAGCAGCTAGGGCACCAGCCACATGCATGAGAGCTGGCGGGTTCAAATCCAGTTCAGGCCTGCCAAACAACGACAACTACAACCAAAAAATAGCTGGGCGTTGTGTGGGTGCCTGTAGTCCCAGCTATTTGGGAGGCTGAGGCAAGAGAACAGCCTAAGCCCAAAGAGTCTGAGGTTGCTGTGACCTATGACACTATGGCACTCTACCCAGGGCGACTTAGTGAGACACTGTCTCAAAAAATAATAATAAAATAAAGTAAATAAATCATAGAAATTTAAGAAAAAGTTCTGATAAATCATGCTTAATTTTTTTAAATACTGCCTAAATATCATATTCTCCAGGGAATCACTGATTTATACAGAAGAACTGAAATGAAAAGTACCCTTGGGTTCTGCGACATAATCTAACCGATAACAAAAATCTACTTTTTTCAAGTTGATTTGTTACTTATAACAAAAAGAACAATAAACGAAAATGCACACATACATACATACATATACATATATATAGTTGTTGCAGTTTGGCTGGGCTGGGTTTGAACCCACCATCCTTGGTATATGAAGCCGGCACCCTACTCACTGAGCTATGCTGCTGCCCGAAAATACTTTTAACTATACAAAATAATCTGGGACTTCCTGAGGATTTTGTCTATATTAGATTTAAATACTATATATTTTTTTCCTTTTTTTTTTTTTAATACAGGTGACATGAAGAACTACAGCCTAATACTGTAGAACCTTTGTAAGGTGACCAATGGATGGACTGTAACAAACTAGTCAATACACAGAGGTAGTCAACTAGGCCACGAGGAACTAGGTCTACTCTACTAATATGTACATGTGGTGCGTTTCTGGTCTATGAAAATTAAATCAACTTAAGGAAGTGGTCAATGTAAGGATATGGTCAGACATGCTGGCTCATGCCTTTAATCTAACTTTGGGAGGCCAAGTTTGGTGGACAGCTTGAGACTGGGAGTTTGAAACCAGCTTGGGCAATAGTAAGACCCTGTCACTACCCAAAAAAAAAAAAAAAAAAAAATTAGCCCAATGTGGTTAATGTGCCTGTAGTTTCAGCTACTCAGTAGACTTAGGCAAGAGGATCACTTGAGTCCAGGAGGTGGAGTTTGCAGTGACCTATGATGATCCCACTGTGCAAAGCCCTGTGTCAAAACACTTTCTAAAAATTGTTTTTTGAGACAGAGTTTTACTCAGTTGCTCTTGGTAAAGTGCCATGGCATCTATTTTTTTTTTTTAATATTTTAGAGACAGAGTCTCACTTTCTTGCCCCTGGTAGAGTGCTGTGGCATCAAAGCTCACAGAAACCTCATACTCTTGGGCTCAAGTGATCCTCTTGCTTCAGCCTCCCAATAGCTGGGACTACAGGTGCCCACCACAATACCTGAGTATTTTTTAAAAATGGGGTCTTGCTCTTGGTCAGGTTGGTCTTGAACTTGTTAGCTGAAGCGATCTACTTACTATGGCCTCCCAGAGTGCTGGGATTGAGCCACCGTGCCTGGCCCTCCAGCTATTTTTTTTTTTTTTTTTTTTAGAGATGGGATCTCATTTTTGAGCTGGTCCCAAACTCCTGAACTCAGACAATCCAACCACCTTGGCCTCCCAAAGTGCTGAAATTATAGGCGTGAGCCATGGAGCCTGGCTAAAACTTTCTAAGTTATGTATGTACGTTTGCTAAATTATTGGAATAATACCCAATACATCACAAAAATAATTAGGCAAGTCTTTCAATATAAACTATTTGCAGTTATGTTTTTCTTTTTTTTTTTCAGACAGAGTCTCAAGCTGCGGCCCTGGGTAGAGTGCAGTGAAGTCACAGCTCACAGCAACCTCAAACTCTTGGGCTTAAGCAATTCTCTTGCCTCAGCCTCCCAAGTAGCAGGGACTTCAGGCACTCACAATGCCCAGTTATTGTTTTGCTGCAGTTATCATTGTTGTTTAGCAGGCCTGGGCCACCTCCATGTATGTGGCTGGCGCTCTACCGAATGAGCTATAGGCTATATATACCTGCATTGGTATCTTAATTTCTTTACAAAGAACTCTAAAGTATATATGAAGAGAACCACAAAACTTTCATGGGAATTCACTTAAAGGAGGGGTTAAAAGTCCCAATATAAACTATTTACCATGTAGGATGTTTACCTTTCCTAATCCTAGTCCTGACCCTGGCGTGGGGGGAGGCGGAGGGAGAAAAGAGTTCCATGGAGTAGTTTTTGACTTGATGTTATTTGATTTATTTCCAGGAGACCTGGAGTTCTCACTTTCATCTGTTGAAGCTTGACTTTCATTTTCATTCTTTAAAAAGAAAAAAATGTAAATATTTGTTACAAAGGTGTCATTAAGAAAAATTTACTGCCTCAGTAAATCAAACTGATGACTAGTTATAGTGCTTAGTTCCTCATCTAGTCTCTGCTTTCAGGAATTGAATTTTTTTGTATACTTACCTCTTGAGCATTCTGTTCTATATTATTAGTTACTTGAGAGGTTGGGGAAAGTAGATCAGACAGATTTTGCTCCTCTCTATTTCCATATCCAGAGTAAACCACAACACAAGTTTCTCTCTTAAAATCAACTGAGGCAATGGTAGCTGGGTAAATGCAACCATCTTCTGACCAAATGGCAGAACATTTGTCACCAACTTTCCACTACAAAAGAAATCAAAGATACAAACATGCATACATTTTTAAAGAGGGCAAACTACAATCTTGTTTGGGGATGGGGTCGACAGTGGTGGCTTGACAGAATAGTTAAGTGATTCAAAAGGCTATATGATATAGAAAAAAAGGCTTGGAGTCAAAACTGCATATATCTGAATTCCAATTCTCCTATTACATAATCACAGACAAATTTCTTAATCTCTTTGAGTCTTATTTTCCCCATCTGTTAAAGTTACAGTATAATTAATCTACCTCCTATATTTCTTGTGAGGAATAGGAAAGAGAGAAAGTATAAAAAGCATCCAGTACTTTGGTCGGGCATAGAGCAAGAGCTTATCAACTGTTAGCTCTCTTCTTCCTTGGCAAGGATGAAACTCAAGCTGACTGATGAGACATCAAAATGTTTAGCTTCCAGGTATCCTGCTTTTAACTAGCAGAAATGACTCTACCTAGACTTTGGGTTCCCTGGAATCAATCGTTTCAGGACTTGTGAAGAAAGAGATAAAAAGATACCCATCTTTGAGCTGAAGAAGTGAAACACTGCCAATTCATTCTAAGGCCCTCAGGTACACCTCTCAAATACCATCACCTTCTTCCCTCCAGTCCACAAAGTAACCGCTGTCCTGATTGTAGCATTTATCTTTCCCATCCAATTTTTTTCCTTTTATAGTCTCACTATGGCATCATAGCTCATAGCAACCCCAAATTCTTGGGCTTAAGTGATTCTCTTGTTCAGCCTCCCAAGTAGCTGGGACTACAGGTGCCCACCACAACACCCAGCTATTTTTTGGTTGTAGTTGTCACTGCGGTTTGGCAGGCCCAGGCTGGGTTTGAATCCACCAGCTCCAGTGTATGTGGTTGGTGCCCTAACCACTAAGCTACAGGTGCCAAGCCCCAAGTAATTCTTTATATTACCATTTTTTCTATGTATGTTCATAAACAATAGAGTTTCGAACCCACCAGCCCTGGTGCATGAGGCTGGCACCCTATCCACTGAGCTACGGGTGCCTCCAACAACAGAAAGTTCAATGGGGCTTGGCGCCTGTGGCTCAACGGGCTAAGGCGCCAGCCACGTACACCTGAGCTGGTGGGTTCGAATCCAGCCCAGGCCTGCCAAACAACAATGATGGCTGCAACTAAAAAATGGCTGGACATTGTGGCGGGCGCCTATAGTCCCAGCTACTTGGGAGGCGAGGCAGGAGACTTGCTTGAGCCCAGGAATTGGAGGTTGCTGTGAGCTGTGATGTCAGCACTCTATTCAGGGTTGACAGCTTGAGGTTCTGTCTTCAAAAAAAAAAAAAAAAGAAAGTTTAATGGTTTTTTTTTTTTTTTTTTTTTTGTAGTTTTTGGCCGGGGCCAGGTTTGAATTTGTCACTTCTGGCATATGGGGCCGGCACATTACTCCTTTGAGCCACAGGTGCTGCCCTTTTATTCATTTTTCTTTTTTGTAGAGACAGAGTCTCACTTCATCACCCTCGGTAGAGTGCCGTGATGTCACAGCTCACAGCAACCTCCAACTCTTGGGCTTATGCAATCCTCTTGCCTCAGTCTCCTGAGTAGCTGGAACTACAGGTGCCCACCACAATGCCTGGTTATTTTTTGGTTGCAGTTTGGCTGGGGCTGGGTTTGAACCTATCATCTTCGGTATATGGGGCTGGTGCCCTACTCACTGAGCCGCAGATGCTGCCCATTAACGGTTGCTTGGCCTAGTGGGTAGGGTGCCAGCCCCATATACCAAGGGTGACAGGTTCAAACCTGCCCCCAGCCAAACTGCAACCAAAACATAGCCAGGCATTGTGGTGGGTGCCTGTAGTTCCAGCTACTTGGGAGACTGAGGCAAGAGAATTGCGTAAGCTCAGGAGTTGGAGGTTGCTGTCAGCTGTGATGCTACAGCACTCTACTGAGGGCGATAAAGTGAGACTCAGTCTCTTAAAAAAAAAAAAAATTCTAAAAAGAGGCTCAGCTCCTGTTGCTCAGTGGCTAGGGCACAGCCACATACACCAGAGCTGGTGGGTTCAAATCCAGCCTGGGCCTGCCAAACAACGACAAATACAACCAAAAAATAAAAATAGCCAGGCATTGTGGTGTGTGCATGTAGCCCTAGCTACTTGGGAGGCTGAGGCAAGAGAATCACTTAAGCCCAAGAGTTTGAGATTGCTGTGAGCTGTGACACCTTGGCACTCTACTGAGGGTGACAAAGTGAGACTCTGTGTCAAAAAAAGAAAAAAAAATTAAAAATCTAAAAGGAAAAGTTTTATATCTTACGAAGCCAAGGGATACCAAAAAGAAAAAAAAAGCTTTATGAATACGAATCAATAGAAAACACTAATCACTGAAATTAAATATAGTCTATACTATTTAATAAGGGCACTAACAAGTAATCCTTTGAAATTAAATCTTTTTTTTTTTTTTTTTTTTTTTGAGACAGAGCCTCAAGCTGTCACCCTGGATAGAGTGCTATGGCATCACAGCTCACCACAACCTCCAATTCCTGGGCTCAAGCGAGTCTCCTGCCTCTGCCTCCCAAGTAGCTGGGACTATAGGCGCCCGCCACAACGCCCGGCCATTTTCTGGTTGCAGCTGTCCTTGTTGTTTGGTGGGCTCAGGCTGGATTCGAACCCGCCAGCTCAGGTGTACATGGCTGGTGCCTTAGCCCGCTGAGCCACAGGCGCCGAGCCTTGAAGTTAAATCTCAATGTTCTAAAATATCCTGTCTCCAGGCTGGGCATGGTGGCCCACTCCTATAATGCTAGCACTACTGGAGGCCAAAGTGGGAGAACCCCTAAGGCCAGAAGTTTGAAACCTGCCTGAGCAACATAGGAAGTCTCCTTCTCTATAGAAAACACAAACTTCAGCAAAGTGTAGTAGTATACACCTGTAGTTCCAGCTACTCCAGAGTCTGAGGCAGAAGATCACTTGAGCCCAGCAGTTTGAGGTTGCAGTGGGCTATGATTGTGCCCCTGTATGCTAGCCCAGGTGAAGAGGAGAGACTTTGTCTTAAAAAAATAAAATAAGATAACCTGTTTCAAGGGTGTTGCAGTATTCTTTTTTTGGCTTTTATTCTTCTTGGCAGGTTTTCTTCTAGGTGTGCCTTTTGGTTTATCTGAAGTTTCACAAATGTCACCATTCTTTAGAGCATGCTAGGAAAACAAAAGAGAAATGTACACATTACAGAGTGATACATTTAAAAAAAGTCACAACATATCTCAGTTAACATTACAAGCTGGAGTCAAGGACCCATCACCTCAGAAAACCTTTTTCCTCTTTTCACCATCCCACACTACCGAAACTGCTCTCTCGAAGGCATCATACATGTGCTTATCAGCTCTAAAACCCTTTTAAGCAAGCTTTCTTGCTTTTTTTTTGAGGCAGAGTCTCACTATGTCGCCCTTGGTAGAGTGTCATGGTGTCACAGCTCACAGCAACCTCAAACTCTTGGGCTTAAGTGATTCTCTTGCCTCAGCTTCCCAAGTAGCTAGGACTACAGGTGCCTGCCACGACTGGCTATTTTATTGTTGTTGTTGCAGTTGTCATTGTTTAGCTGGCCCGGGCAGTTCAAACCAGCCACCCTCGGTGCATGTGGCAAGCACCAGAACCACTGTGCTATGGGCGCTGAGCCATCTTTTTGATTTCAACCTCTCTGTAACATTAGACCCCGTAAATCACTACTTTCTTCTTGACGTTCATGGCACCATGGATGACATAGCAATGTAGGGCCCCAATGGCTTTACTACTTTTTCTGATCAAGTCTCTCTCTCTTTTCCCTCCCTCCTTTCTTTCTTTTGTGTAAAGAAGAGGGCTTGCTCTTGCCTAGCCTGGCCTCAAAGTGATCCTCCCACCTCCACCTTACAAAGCATTAGAACAGGCATGAACCACGTGCCCAGCCTCTGATCAAGTCTTGAATTTAGACAATCCCAACAAGAACTGGCCATTTTCTTTTTACCTGCTAAGGTCATCTATTTAAGTAGTTCAATTACAACAGTGTGCAAACAGCCTTCTAAAACTATTATCCAGCTCTGGCTTTCTCCTTAGTTCAGACCAACATTTCCACAGGTTTACAGATACCTCAAAGTCAACATGACTAAAAGTAGGCCGGGCGTGGTGGCTCACGCCTATAATCCTAGTACAGTGCGTGGATTACTTTAGTTCATGATTTCAAGACCAGCCTGAGCAAAAGCAAGACCCTGTCTCTATTAAAAATAGAAAAACTGAGGCAAGAGGATCCTTTGAGCCCAAGAGTTGGAGGTTGCTTGAGCTACGACGCCACGGCACTCTACCCAGGGCAATAGCTTGAGACTCTATTGCAAAAAAAGAGACTAAAACTAAACTGTCTTTTCCCCAAATCAGTTATTTTCCTCCTTTACTTAGACTATACCTCCCACCCCGCAATGGGGGAACCTGTCCCACATTGAGCCCCATTTCAATCTGTAGTTTACAAAACTCTATTGGTAACTCTTTCTTAGTACACTTCTAATTTTGGTGCATACTGAAAAGCATATGAAAATTATCTAGAATTCAAGCTGCAAAGATGACATAGAGCTGTGGTTCTCAAACTGTGGGTCATGACCCCTTTGGACTGTATTAGTTTGCGGCATTAGGAAAGTTGAGAACCACTGACATGGAGGGTTTTTTGTTTGTTTGTTTGTTTGTTTGTTTTTGAGACAGAGTCTCAAGCTGTTGCCCTGGGTAGAGTGCCGTGGCATCACAGCACATGGCAACCTCCAACTCGAGATTCTCTTGCCTCAGCCTCCCAAGTAGCTGGGACTATACAGGCACCCACCACAATGCCCAGCTATTTTTCTGTTGCACTAATCATTGTTGCTTAGCAGACCCGGACAGGGTTCAAACCTGCTACCCTAGGTGTATGGGGCTGGCGCCCTGGGGCGTTGACTCAGCTACGGGTGCCTCAAGAGGTTTGATCCTTATCATGCTACAAGAGTACGTATGGGAAGAAAGTAAACACAGTCTATATGCTTGGTGCTTTTTACGTTCAGTATGAGTGTATGCTGTGTATGCACAACATAGCCTGGACTACTGATGACCCAACGTAAAGGGATAGAGGTATACAGTATTGATGACTCTGTATACTTGGTGCTCAATATGACCTCAGATTGCAGGGGGAGTAGCTGATGTCAGATAACTGTATAAATGTCTTGTTTGGGCCAACATACCTGATGACACTTCCTAAAAGAACTGTATATTCCTACCATGAAGAACACTTGATTTGGTATCTAACTTACAGAATTTAGGAAGACTGAATGAGTTTAATATATAGAGAGCACTAAGAACAGCACGTAGAACAATGTCCACACTCTGCAAGTGTCAATTACTGCACTACTGCTATTTGTTTTCATCATTATTTCACTAAAGGCTTATTGTTTAAAATTGCAATTCAGACTGTCCTTTGCCTACCAATGTGAATGAGAGGACTTCTACAGTTTGACAAACTAAAAAAATATTAAAAGGAATAAATGTCTAATAAGAGTTTATGCCAGGTGTAGTGTCTCACATCTGTAATCCTAGCATTCTGCAGGCTGAGGTAGGTGGACTGCTTGAGCTCATGAGTTCAAGACCAGCCTGAGGAAGTGTGGGACCCCATCTCTAAAAATAGCCAGGCATGGTGGTGGGTGTCTGTAGTCCCAGATACTTGGGAGCCTGAGGCAAGAAGATTACTTGAAGCCTAAGAGTTTGAGGTTGCTGTGAGCTATGATGCCAAAGCACTCTACTAAGGGTGACAAAGTGAGACTCTGTTTAAAAAAAAAAGTGATACCCTGTCTCTACTCAAAATAGAAAAATTAGCCAGTGTCATGGTGGGTGCCTGTCATGTCCCAGTTACTTGGCAGACTAGGGCAAGATGATCACTTAAGCCCAGGAATTTGAGTTTGCTGTGAGCTATGGTGATACCACAACACTCAAACTCAGGGCCACAGAGTAAGACTCTATCTCAATATCTCAAAAAAAAAAGAGTTTATATTGCCTCTTCAAAAGGAATGACATATAGATAGTATATCAAATTTAAAGGAAGATATATGATTTAATTATTCCATATCATTATGAACTGAATAACATGTACTTTAACACTTATGGGAAGTATGTTATCACTGAATTTTTTTCAAAATGAATAACATGAAAAAATAAGGAAAAAAGTAAACATTTCTTACCTTAAATGAAGCCACAGCTTTATCATAAGCTTTTATCAATGCCGTATCATCCCAAATGTCAGAATCATCACTCTGGAGAAAGGAATAAAAACAACTCATGTTCAGATAGGTTTCATCAAAAACATGTTAAGGCTAGGAGTACTGTGGCTCACGCCTGTAATCCTAACACTCTGGAAGGCCAAGGCTTGAGCTCAGAAGTTCCAAACCAAACCTAAGTAAGAGTGAGACCCCCATCTCTAAAAAATAGTTGGGTGTTGTGGCAGGAACCTATAGTTCTAGCTACTCAGGAGGTTAAGGCAAGAGAATCACTTTAGCCCAAGAGTTTGAAGTAGCTGTGAGCTATGACACCATGGCATTCCACCAAGGGCCACAAAAGGAGACTCTTTCTCAAAAACAAAAATAAATAAATAAATAAATAAATAAAATTATGATATGATGTAAAGTCTTAAAATCTTCTTGCTCTGGGACGAAGAGGAGGTGGGAAGATTGCTTGAGTTGAGAAGTTTGAGACCAGCTTGAGCAAGAGCAAGACCCCATCTCTACTAAAAAATAGAAAAATTAGCCAGGTGTGATGGCACAGCTTATAGTCCCAGCTACTTGTGAGGCTGAGACAGAAGGATTGCTTGAGACCAGGAATTTGAGGGTACTGTGAGCTAGGCTGAGGCCATGGACTCTAGCCTGGGGGACAGAGGAAGACTGACTCAAAATCATTAGGCCATTTTGCAGGTAAAGAAAATCATCACAAAGAGGTTAATTGACTTGATAAAGATTACACCACTTTCAAGGGGAGATGTTCCTTGGATATTTGGTGAAAGGAAAGAGCAAACAGTAGAAATTTAGAGTCCTGAAGAAATACAGAAATCACAAAATCAGATTTTAATTCTCTTACAACTGCAAAAGCACTACTAATAAAGGAAACTACTCCACTATATCAATAAAAGGGCACTTTTAAAACTAGTGTACAGGGTCGGCGGCTGTTGCTCAACGGGCTAAGGCGCCAGCCACGTACACCTGAGCTGGTGGGTTCAAATCCAGCCTGTATCCGCTAAACAACGACAGCTGCAACCAAAAAATGGCCATGCGTGGTGGCGGGCGCCTGTAGTCCCAGCTACGTGAGAGGCGGAGGCAAGAGACTCGAGGTTGCTGTGAGCTGTGATGCCACAGCACTCTATCTAGGGTGACAGCTTGAGGCTCTGTCCCCCCCCCCAAAAAAAATAAAACTAGTGTACAGGCTCAGCACCTGTAGCTCAAGCAACTAAGGCACCAGCCACATACACCAGAGCTGGTGGGTTCAAATCCAGCCCAGGCCTTCCAAATAACAATGACAACTACAACCAAAAAATAGCCAGGTGTTGTGGTGGGCACCTGTAGTTCCAGCTACCAGAGAGGCTGAGGCAAGAGAATCGCTAGAGCCCAGGAGTTGGAGATTGCTGTGAGCTGTGACGCCACAGCATTCTACCCGGAGTGACAGCTTGAGGCTCTCAAAGAACAACAAAAAACAAATAAAATAAAACTAGTACACATAGACATACAGTGACTGAAATTCCTCATATCTCAACTGTTATTGCCAGATTGGGAAGTTTTTTTTTCCTTGAGATAGAGCCTCACTATGTTGCCCTCGGTAGAGTGCCATGGTGTCACAGCTCACAGCAACCTCCAACTCCGGGGCTTAAGTGATTCTGTTGCCTTAGCATCACAAGTAGCTGGGACTATAGGCGCCTGCCACAATGCCGGGCTATTTTCTTTATTTGTAGTTGTCGTTGTTTAGCAGGCCCGACTGGGCTCAAACCCACCAGCCCAGGTACATGTGGCTGAGTTACTGGTGCTGATCCAAGGGAAGTAAGTTTTTTTATTTTTTTGAGACAGAGTCTCAAGCTATCACCCTGGGTAGAATGCTGTGGCATCACAGCTCACAGCAACCTCCAATTCCTGGACTCAAGTGAGTCTCTTGCCTCCTCCTCCCAAGTAGCTGGGACTACAGATGCCCGCCATAATTCCCGGCCATTTTTTGGTTGCAGCCATCATTGTTGTTTGGCAGGCCCAGGCTGGATTCGAACCCGCCAGCTCAGGTGTACGTGCCTGGCGCCTTAGCCACTTGAGCCACAGGCGCTGAGCCGGAAGTAAGATGTTTTAAAATGAACAGCAAGGCCAGGTGTGGTGGTCTAATTTTTTTTTTTTTTAATTAAAAAGAGAATTCTGGTGGTGCCTGTAGCTCAGTGGGTAGGGTGCTGGCCACATGCAATGGGGCTGATGGGTTCAAACCCAGCCTGGGCCTGCTAAAACAAAAAAATAGCCTGGCATTGTGGTGGGTGCCTGTAGTCCCAGCTACTTGGGAGGCTGAAGCAAAAGAATTGCTTGAGCCCAAGAGTTTGAGGATGCTGTGACACCATAGCGCTCTACTAAGGGCAACATAGTGAGGCTCTGTCTCAATTTTAAAAAATAAAATTTAAATTAAAGAAAGAATCCATGAAGGCAGGCACGGTGGCTCACATCTGTAATCCTAGCACTTGGGAGGTTGAGGCAGGTAGATTATCTGAGCTCACAGGTTCAAGACCAGCCGCCAGAGCCACAGCAAGATTTTGACTCTAAAAATAGCCAGGCATTGTGGCAGGCACCTGTAGTCCCAGTTACTTGGGAGGCTGAGGCAAGAGACTCGGTTAAGCTGAAGAGTTCAAGGTTGCTGTGAGTTGTGACACCACTGCACTCTACTTAGGGTGACAAAGTGAGACTCTGTCTCAAAAAAATAAAAAGAAAAATATTCATTTAGATGATCCTTCTAATATCTTATATTTGCAGGTCTTTAAACTCCTCTTTGTCAGCAATCTTGTACATCCCCCAATCTCAGCTACTCACTTCTGTGGTCTTTATTATAACAAATTACTACAATCTCTACATAAATACAGTTTAAAGATTTCTACTCTGTAATCATTACCTTCTAGGCTCTGTAATTTATTCCTTTTGGTAGCTTGCTGATGACAATCATTCCACTTCACTGGAACTGAAAAATTTTTGATCCTTCCACTTTTAAAACTGTCCCTCATGGTCTTAATGTATTCACTTTCTTAGCATGGTTAAATTCCATGACCAATTATTATTATTATTATTTTTTTATTTTTTGAGACAGAGCCTCAAGCTGTCCCCCTGGTTAGAGAGCCACGGCAACACAGCTCACAGCAACCTCCAATTCCTGGGCTCAAGCGAGTCTCTTGCCACTGCCTCCCAAGTAGCTGGGACTACAGGCATCCGCCACAACGCCCAGCCATTTTTTGGTTGCAGCTGTCACTGTTGTGTTGGCGGGGCCCGGGCTGGATCTGAACCCGCCAGCTCAGGTGTACGCAGCTGGCGCCTTAGCCCGTTGAGCCACAGGCACCGACCCTCCATGACCAATTATAAAGATAACTTGTTTGTACCTCTTCCCCTCCTTCACTATAACTACAACCCTATTAATTTCAACTCTCCCATTAATTCTGCGCACGCCCACACACACAACCTTGCTGTCTGGTCTCCTTAAACCCTTGATCACAAATCTCAAGTAGCCTCTCAACAGTTCCACTAAATTTTCCTAGTCCCACACTCACTCACTTTCTAGAGGACTGCCCCCTACCTTCTCTATTCTATAACCTCCCACTCCTGCCATCCCATCTGCTCATTCACACATATCTGTACCCTTTGAACTGTCACTGCAAGAACTGCCCATGTTTCTAAAAAAGGCCAAATCCATTTTCTTACCTTCCCTAAGACATTGGTCTGGTAATTCTCCTATCCTGCATCAATTTTCCAATCTTACGGGACCTTTCCTATCGGCCCACAAGCATGGTGAAACAAGTTGCTCCCATTTTAAGAACAAACAAAAAACGCAACTAAAAACTCTTTACCTCACTTGCGCCTTTATCTACTGCCCAGTTTTTCTAAGTTTAATTTCAATCCTTGAAATAGTTGTTCACAAATGTTGCCCTGAATTTCTCTTCTACTCTGGAACTACAATGCCATCTTCTGATCATCTCCCTTATAAACCTGCTCTACTTTCAATCTTCCCTATCTCCACGACTAACAACTTGATATAAGTTTGGATAATTTCAACAGAACCTTAACTGGTTTCCTTACTTCCCCCGGCCATGTAGCTAGTCAGAAAAAGGTAGACAAACCAAGATAACGTCAGTTTGTGATAACTCTTCGGGTCGAAGCCATCAGGGCACCAAAGTGGCGCGAGGAAGGATCTCAGGGAGGAGAGTAAGAAAATATGTAGAGACATCGGGACGCTACAGTGAGCAGAAGATTCACGTCCCGCCATGCGGCCGGGGAAGGATTGAGGAGGGTGCTGCGAACGCCTCACCTGGCCTGTACCTCGCCGGAACAGTACGGAGTCCTCCCGCTCTAGGACTGCACCTCCGCCTCCACCGCCGCCGCTGCCACCGCTGCCCATCGCCATGACGCGCCTAAGTGCGGGGTGCGCGGCGTGGGTTCTGTCCCTGCTGAGTGACGACTTCCGCCGCCAGGGGCTTCTGGGAGAGGAGAGTACGGTGGCCGGGAGGAACTCGCAGGCTTTGTACAAGCGGTTACTGCTCTCACAGATTGGTTAACCGGGGTTTTCTTTTCCTTTTCTCTTCGTTATCTGAGTTTACTGTGTCGTATTTTCGCAGAGTGATCCCACCAGAGATTTATTAAGCGATAAATTTTCCCAGAAAATAATGTCATTTGCAAGTAAGTTAGAAAATAGGGGTAAGCAATACAATAAATACTAATCGGGAGGTAAACAGTAGTAAGTGTGTAACTTCCAGTTTTTAAAGTGCGCGTATAGTTTCATGCATTTTTGTTTCGTATTTATTTAATTCTTAAAACAACCCTATGAATTAGAGGCTTTTCCAGTTGTAAAGATGAGGCTCTGAGATTGTTCATACCTTTAGAATCCCCCGAACCAGAAAATCTATCTGTACTGTCTTTACAAATGTTTTCTAGTTTTGAACATTAAAAACATGAGATAGACTCGGCGCCTGTGGCTCAACGGGCTAAGGCGCCAGCCACGTACACCTGAGCTGGGGGTTCGAATCCAGCCCAGGCCCGCCAAACAACGGTGACACACACACAAAAAAAACAACGGTGACAGCTGCAACCAAAAAATAGCCGGGCGTTGTGGCGGGCGCCTGTGGTCCCAGCTACTTGGGAGGCAGAGGCAGGAGACTCGCTTGAGCCCAGGAATTGGAGGTTGCTGTGAGCTGTGAAGCCCAGGAATGGGAGTTTGCTGTGAGCTGTGATGCTACCACACTCTACAGAGGGTGATAAAGTGAGACTCTGTCTCTATAAAAAAAAAAAAGAGAGAGATTAAATGTATGCTGTGTAAGGCTCTGCATTTCTCGGCGTTTGTCGTTACGTAAATCAAGCACATGTTAACTTCCTGGTAGGACCGTACCATTTATTTTTATTTTATTTTTCCTATTTACTTTATTAAGCATCCAAGGTTCCCACATGGCTTCCATGTACATATTACAGTGGTTTTTTGTTGTTGTTTTAGTTCACCGAAGGAAGTTTGAAGCCTTCTCCCTAAATATTTGTGCCTGGTGTTCACTAAATAAGAAATGTAGGCCCTGTGTCGTGTCTCACATCTGTAATCCTGGCACTCAGGAGGCTGAGGTGGGAGGATCCCTTGAGCTCAGAAGTTGGAGAAGCTCACCAGCTTCAGCAAGTGAGAGACCTGTCTCTATTAAAAATAGAAAAATGAGCCTGGTGTTGTGGGGCATGCCTGTAGTCTCAGCTATTCTGGAGGCTGAGGCAAAAGGATCCCTTAAGCCCAAGAGCTGGAGGTTTTTGTAAGCTGAGATGATACCACTGCACTCCTGCTGGGTGACAGAGGGAGACTGTCTCCGAAATGAATTAAAAAAAAAGAAGTAAATCTGTGTAGAGAGACGGAAGAATGGGGTATTATTGGTCAAGGGTACAAAGGTTAACTATGTAGAGGTACTAGATATTACCTGAAATGAGATCATTTCACAGTGTATATCAAAACATCTGCTTGTGTGTGAGCTATTTATGTTAAAAAAAAATCAACTTGTATGTATTACGTATTATAATTTTATATGTCAAAAAGTTAAATTGTTACTTCGGGAGGCTGAGAGGACAGGTGGATTTTTGAGCTCAGTCTCTACTAAAATTAGAAAAACTAGCCAGACATTGTGGCAGGGACCTGTAGTCCCAGCTACTGGGGAGGCTGAGGCAAGAGGATGGCTTGAGCCCAGGAGTTTGAGGTTGCTGTGAGGTATGGGCACTCTACCCGGGTGGACAGAATGAGACTCAGTCACAGAAAAGAAAAAACGGTGGCTCAGCGCCTGTAACAGTGGTTACAGTGCCAGCCACATACACTGAGGGTGGCAGTTTTGAATCCATCCTTGGCCAGCTAAACAACTGCAACAACAAAAACAAAAAATAGTTTGGTGTTGTTGTGAGCACCTGTAGTCCCAGCTACTTGGGAGGCTGAGGCAAGAGAATTCCTTAAGCCTGGGAGTTGGATGTTGCTGTGAGCTGTGACATCAGCACTCTACTGAGGGCAACAACTCTGTCTCCAAAGAAAAGAAAAAAAAGTAAAATTGTCTGAAGAATAACAGAGAAAAAAGAAATATTTTATTTTTTTATTTTTAGAAATTATTATTTTAAAACTCAGATTTTTCTCACTCATAAAAAGTTTACACAGGCTGGACACGGTGGCTCACACCTGTAATCCTAGCACTCTGAGAGGCCGAGGCAGGTGGATTGCTTGGCTCACTGGTTTGAGACCAGTCTGAGCAAAAAAGCAAGACTCCATCTCTACTAAAAAAAGGCAAGTTCCCAGCTGCTTGGGAGGCGGAGGCAAGAGACTCACTTGAGCCCAGGACTTGTAGGTTGCTGTGAGCTGTGATGCCACAGCACTCTATCCAGGGTGACAGCTTGAGGCTCTGTCTTAAAAAAAAAAAAAAAAATGACGGCTGCAACCAAAAAAAAAAAATAGTTTTCACAATAGGCATTTGATGTATTAATAGAAATTTAAACAAAATATGGAATCAGATGTTTTTATTTTTTAAGATATAATTGACATAAAGTTCACCATTTTAAGGCATATAATTTAATGGTTTTAGTATATTCACAAGAGTGTGCACCCAACATTACTAATTCTAGAGCATTTTCATCACTCAAGAAACCCTTTTTTTTTGCAGTTTTTGGCCAGGGCTGGGTTTGAACCTGCCACCTCCAACATATGGGGCCCGTGCCCTACTCTTTTGAGCCATAGGCGCCATCCATCAAGAAACCCTTTTTAGCAGTCATTTCATATTCTCTTCTCCTCTCCCACTCCAAACCCCTGGGAACCACTAATCTACATTCTCTATATATACATCTATTGATTCTGGACATCTCATAAATGGGATCATACAATATATGGCCTTTTGTATTTGGTCTCTTTTCCTTAGTGTATTGTTTTCAAGGTAGAACTAGTTTTAATGAATTTTAAATGGCAGATTCTTTATTTTTTTTTAGACAGAGTCTCACTTTTTCACCCTTGGTAGAGTGCACAGTTCACAGCAACCTCCAGCTCTTGGGCTTAGCTGATTCTCTTGCCTTAGCCTCCCAAGTTGCTGAGACTACAGGGGCCTGCCACAATGCGCAGCTATTTTTGTTGTTGTTGTTGCAGTTTGGCCAGGGCCAGGTTAGAACCTGCCACCCTCAGTATATGGGGCTGGCACCCTACTCACTGAGCCACAGGCACCGCCCTAAATGGCAGATTCTTTGTTGAACAAAATATTTCCACTGGCTGGCCTGGTGGCTCATACCTGTAATCCTAGTACTCTGGGAGGCTGAGGCAGGTGGATTGCTTGAGCTCAGGAGTTGGAGAAGAGCCTGAACAAGTGTGAGACCCCCCCCCCCCAAAAATACCCAGGTCAAAAAAAAAAAAGAAGAAAGAAAGAAAAAAAACCCCAACGGCTATTAGAACTTAATTTATGGCCTCACATAGGGTCTATCCTGAAAAAATGTCCCAGGGACACTGAAAAGAATGTGTTTGCTGTTGTTTGGGAAGGTGGTCTGTACATGTCTGTCAGATCTAGTTGGTTTATTGTATTATTGAAGTCCTTTATTTTCTTGCTTATCTACCCATTATTATTATTTTTTTTTTGTAGAGACAGAGTCTCACTTTATCGCCCTTGGTAGAGTGCAGTGGCGTCACACAGCTCACAGCAACCTCCAATTCCTGGGCTTAGGCGATTGCCTTGCCTCAGCCTCTTGACTAGCTGGGACTACAGGTGCCCGCCACAACTCCCAACTATTTTTCTGTTTTTGCAGTTCGGCTGAGGCCGGGTTTAGACCCGCCACCTTCGGTATATGGGGCTGGTGCCCTACTCGATGAGCTACAGATGCCGCCCTTATCTACCCATTATTGAAAGTGAGATATTGAACTGTCAACAATTATTGTAGAAATGAATTTCTTTGTTCAATTATATAATTTTTTACTTTGTTAAAAAAAAAATAGCCAGGCATTATGGCTGGCGCCTGTAGTCTCAGCTATTCAGGAGGCTGAGGCAAGAGGATCACTTGAGCCTAAGAGTTTGAAGTTGCTGCAAGAAATGACACCACGGTACTCTATCTAGGGCGACAAAATGAGACTATTTCAAAAAACAAGCAAACACTTCATGTAGTCCGTTGTAGGGTGGGCCCTGGAATGATATGTTTCTTCCTGGTATCTGTGAATGTTTTGGGAAAAGAGTTTTTGCAGATGTAATTAAGGCCCTTAAGATGAGGTCATCCTCTTAGAATGGGACCTAAATCTAATAACAAATGTCCTCCTAACAGAAGGGAAGAAGATAGAGAAAAGAAGGCATGAAGAGGAAGGCAGACATAGGAGTTGTCTGCCACAAACCAAGTAATGGCTACAGCTATCAGGAGCTGGCTTTTAGACTTCTGGTCTCCAGAACTGTGAGAAAACCTATTTTTTTTTCTTAATCCACCAAATTTATGGTAATTTGTTATGGTAGCTCTAGAAATCAAATATACTCCCCATATCCCTTATTCGTGTGTATGTGTGTTTACACATATTTACATGAGCACTGAGGAATATAATGATTAACACTGGTTAGCTTAGGGGAAGAGATTTTATATGATTTATATAAAAAATGTAAAAACAGACAAAACTAATCTATGTTGATAGTCAGATGGGAGGGATTATGTAAGAGGGTGCAGAAAATGTCCTATATCTTGATATAAGGAGAGTATTTATATGCAAAAGTCAGTTGAAGTGTACATTTCAAATATATGCTCTTTATTGTCATCTCACTGTGATAAATGCCCAGGCAGAGCAATTACTAGTTGCTCAAATAGTAAATGAGCAAGCATTGTACTTTGGGGGGTTGAAAGGTTGGGAGACACAAGAATGGTACATGTTCCAGCCTGAGCAAGAGAGAGACCCCCATCTCTAAAAATAGCCGGGCATTGTGGCAGGCACCTGTATTCCCAGGTACTTTGGAGGCTGAGGCAACAGAATAACTTGAGCCCAAGAGTTTGAGGTTGCTGTGAGCTATGATGATGCCATGGCACTCTACCAGGGCATCAAAGTGAGACTGTATCTCAAAAAAAAAAAAAAAAAAAAGAATGGTAAACGTATAAGCTACATTATTGTTTTTCATGTTCCAAACACTTACCACCTTCATGATTTGTCCTATCATGTATTTGTGTTATTTAGATTTAGTCAAAGAAAGAAAGAAAGAAAAAGAATAGATTTAGTCTTAGCTTTGTGATAAGGGGAATGAACATCTATTGTTTCAGTCTGCCCAGCATCCATTCTCCCTTCCTTTTGTCAAAGAATTCCAAATTTCTTTACTCAATATAGTCTTGGTTTTTTTCTGTCATCTTTCCTCCTCTTGCTGAAGGATAGGCATATAACCCAAATAAATCCAATTGAAGTTTCTCTGAGGGACACGAAGACTAAAATAGTCATCAGAATCTTCACCTGATGTCAGCACCGTGGAAAAGACTGTATCATAGTATCTACTGTGATATCTGGATATCTGGAGCTATTCCAATTCTTGACCTTTCCAAAGCTTTGAGTCTTCAACTTTTACTTGACTCGAGTCTCTCATTCTTTCAAATAATTTGTTATTAATGAATCGATCTAATTCTTTTGCTTGCAACCAAAAATTCTAATATACCAGGAAACCAGAGGTTTGATGTTGTTGTATTTCTTCAAGCATATATTGAAATACATAACTCTATAGTAGTATCCATTCATAAGCTACCCTAACAGGAGGTGGGTAGGATTGCCTGAGCTCAGGAGTTTGAGATCAGCCCAAGCAAGACCCACTCTCTACTGAAAATAGAGAAATGATCCAGGCATTGTGAAAGGCAGCTGTAGTCTCACCTACTCAGGAGGCTGAGGCAAAAGGATTGTTTGAGCCCAAGAGTTTGAGGCTGTTTTGAGGTATGATGATGGTTCCATGGCACTCTACCCAGGGCAGGAGGATCGCTTGTGCTTAGGAATTCAAGTCAGCCTGAACAAGAGTGAGATCCTATCTCTATAGAAAATAGAAAAGATTAGTTAGCTGTCTGTAGCAGGACATCTGTAGTCCCAGGGAGGATTGCTTGAGCCCAGAAGTCTGAGTTTGCAGTGAACTATGAAGACACCATTGCTCTCTACACAGGGCAATAGAGAGAGCCCCTGTCTCAAAAAAATTTTCAAATATATCTTGAGCAGTAGCAGCTGCTACTTGTTATTTTCAGCAGGACTTAATGAAGATTCCTACTGATAATTCATTAACTCCTTTTGAAGATGATGCAAGATGGTATATTTAGTATTTTGTTTTATTTTTTTTTGAGAAAGACTCTCACTCTTTCACCCTGAGTAGAGTGCCATGGCTTCATAGTTCAAACTCTTGACCTCAAGTGATCCTCCTGCCTCAGCCTGCCTCACCCTCCTGTATCTGGGACTATAGGTGCCTGCCACAACTCGCAGCTAGTATTTCTATTTTTAGTAGAGATGGTGTCTAGCTTTTGCTCAGGCTGGTCTTGAACTCCTGAACTCAAGCAGTCCTCCCTCTTCAGCTTCCCAGAGTTGCTAGCATTACACGGAGCCCAGCCAAGTTTAGCTATTCTCAATTACTTTGCTCATAATTTGTGATAGGTATCAATATATTATAACAATTAGACTTAATTTTCTTCTGGCTGCCTTGAGACTTGAGATAGAGTTTCATGGCGTCACAGCTCACAGTACCCTCAACCATAGTCTGGCCATGTTGAAGTTAAAAGTCAAACCTCTTAACAATGAATTCCTTTAATTAAATGTCATAAAAGTTAATCAACAACAACCAGGTTTTTTTTTTTTTTTTTTTTAGAGGCAGAGTCTCACTTTGTCACCCTTGGTTGAGTGCTGTGGCATCACAGCTCACAGCAACCTCCAGCTCTTGGGCTTAGGCAATTCTCTTGCCTCAGCCTCCTGAGTAGCTGGGACTACAGGTGCTTGCCACAACGCCTGGCTATTCTTTTTTTTCTGGCTATTTTTTTTTTTTTTTATTGCAGATTGACCAGGGCCAGGTTTTAATCTGCCACTCTCAGTATATGGGGCTGGCACCCTACTCACTGAGCCATGGGTGCTGCCCGCAACCAGGTTTTTATTATTATTATTTATTATTAATTTTTTTTATAGAGACAGAGTCTCACTTTATCGCCCTCGGTAGACTGGCATCACACAACTCACAGCAACCTCCAACTCCAACTCCAGCCTCCCAAGTAGCTGGGACCATAGGCACCCACCACAACGCCTGGCTATTTTTTGTTGCAGTTTGGCTGGGGCTGGGTTTGAACCCGCCACCCTTGGTATATGGGGCCAGTGCGCTACTCACTGAGCTACAGGCCTGCCCTTGATTTAAGTTTTAATGACTAATTATATCCTAGAGATCTTTTTAATGCAAATAACCATTTTTGTTTTTGGAAAATGTAGCTTTCCCTAGATTTATAAGATTAATTTTTTTTAGAGACAGAGTCTCATTTTATTGCCCTTGGTAGAGTGCTGAGATGTCACAGCTCACAGCAATTTTCAACATCTGGGCTTAGGCAATTCTTTTGCCTCAGCCTCCTGAGTAGCTGGGAATATAGGCACTCACCACAACACCTGGCTATTTTTTTTGTTGCAGTTTGGCTGGGGCTGGGCTTGAACCTGCCACCTTCGGTATATGGGGCTGGCGCCCTACCCACTGAGCCACAGGTGCTGCCCTGTAAGATTAATTTTTTAAAAGTTTTCAATTGGTGGGATGTGGTAACCCATGCCTGTAGTCTCAGCACTTTGGGAGGCCCAGGCAGGAACACTGCTTGAGACCAGGAGTTCAAGACCCCAGCCTGGGCAGCATAGCAAGGCCATCTCTATAAAAAATAAGAAAAACGGCTCGACGCCTGTGGCTCAACAGGCTAAGGCGCCAGCCACATACACCTGACCTGGCGGGTTCGAATCCAGCCCGAGCCCACCAAACAACAATGATGGCTGCAACCAAAAAATGGCCGGGTGTTGTGGCGGGCGCCTGTAGTCCCAGCTACTCAGGAGGCAGAGACAGGAGACTCGCTTGAGCCCAGGAATTGGAGGTTGCTGTGAGCTGTGATGCCACAGCAGTCTATCCAGGGTGACAGCTTGAGGCTCTGTCTCAAAAAAAAAAAAAAATTAAAAATAAGAAAAACTAGAGTGGTGCCTGTGGCTCAAGGAGTAGGGCGCCAGCCCCATATGCTAGAGGTGGCGGGTTCAAACCCAGCCCCAGCCAAAAACTGCAAAAAAAGAGAAAAACTAGATGGGGGTGGTGACATGTATATCCAGCTATTTGGGAGGGTGAAGCAGGAGGATCACTTTAAGCTAAGAGTTCAAGGTTGTATTGCGTTGTGATCACACCACTGCACTTCAGCCTGGATGTCAGAGTGAGA
>CAUYON010068529.1:0-14025 GCA_963573935.1 Arctocebus calabarensis
TTTTTTTTTTCTTCTGGATACATGCCCAGCAATGGGATTGCAGGATCAAATGGGAGGTCTACATTGAGTTCTTTGAGCTTTCTCCATACTTCCTTCCAAAAAGGTTGTATTAGTTTGCAGTCCCACCAGCAGTGTAAAGGAGTTTCTTTCTCCCCACATCTGAGCCAGCATCTGCAATCTTGAGATTTTGTGATATAGGCCATTCTCACTGGAGTTAGATGGTATCTCAGGGTGGTTTTAATTTGCATTTCTCTAATAATTAAAGACGAGCATTTTTTCAAGTGTTTACTGGCCATTTGTCTGTCCTCTTTAGAGAAGAATCTATTCATCGTTCTTCCCCATTGATGTATAGGATTATTGGTTTTATTCTTGTAGATTAATTGAAGTTCTGTATAGATCCTGGATATTAAACTTTTGTACAAATATCCTTTCCCATTGGATAGGTTGTCTGTTTGCTTTCGTTGTTGTCTACTTGGCTATACAGAAGTTTTTCTGTTTAATTAAGTCCCATTTGTTTATTGTTGCAGTTGTTGCTATTGCCATGACAGTCTTCCTCATAAAGTTTTTCCCCAGGCCAATATCTTCCAATGTTTTTCCAATTCTTTCTTTGAGGATTTTTATTGTCTCATGCTTTTAAATCCTTGAATCAATCTTTGTGAGGGGAGAAAGGTGCACATCCAGTTTCAGTCTTTTACATACGGATATCCAATTCTCCCAGCACCATTTATTGAACAGGGAGTCTTTCCCCCAGTAAACACTCCTGTTTGGTTTATCGAAGATTAGACAGCTATAAGTTGTTGGTTTCATTTTGAGGTTTTCTATACTATTCCAAGTATCTATGTCTCTATTTTTGTGCCAGTACCATGCTGTCTTGACCACTATGGTCTTGTAATACAGCCTAAAATCTGGTATGGTAATACCCCTGGTTTTGTTTTTATTACTAAGAACTGCCTTATCTATACGGGTTTTTTTCTGGTTCCATACAAAGCTCAGAATCATTTTTTCCAGGTCTTGAAAGTAGGATGTTGGTATTTCAATAGGGATGGCGTTGAATCAGTAAATTGCTCTGGGAAGTATAAACATTTAACAATGTTGATTCTTCCCAGCCATGCGCATGGTATGGTCTTCCATTTATTAAAGTCCTCTTCTATCTCCTTTCTTAAGGTTTTATAATTTTCTTTATAGAGGTCTTTTACCTCTTTTGTTAGGTGTATTCCTAAGTATTTCATTTTCTTTGAGGGTTTGGTGAAGGGAGTTGTGTCTGTGATTAACCTCTCATATACAAAGGCAACTGACTTATGGACATTGGTTTTATATCCTAAGACATTACTGTATTTTTGATGACTTCCAGGAGTTTAATAGCTTTGTCTTTGCAAAAAGGGAGAGTTTGACCTCCTCTGCACCCATCTGGATGCCCTTTATTTCCTTGTCTTGTCTAATAGTATTGGCTAGAATTCCAGCACTATGTTGAATAGCAATGGTGACAGAGGACAGCCTTGTCTCATTCTAGTTCTAAGAGGAAAAGCTATTAGTTTTACTCCATTCAGTAAAATATTAGCTGTGGGTTTGTCATAGACAGCCTCTATCAGTTTAAGGAATGTGTCACCTATACCTATGCTCCTCAGTGTTTTAATTAGAGAGGCTCGGCTGAAAGATGGCGACTGAGTAGCAGCTTCTGTGCAGCTGGGTGCAGCGAGAGTGGGGAGAGAGGACCCCAGGCATCTCTGGCCATTGGGTTCAGCCCAGAGGCTTCCCATTGGTGATACAGGAGGTCAGTGAGAGACTTTTGACCCCACTAGGAGGACCGAAGAGGTGGAAAACTGGCAAGTGGTGGGTGCGTTTGTTTGGTGGGAGGCTGCCTGCAGCAACGGCTAGTTTGCAAGCAGGAAAAGCCTTACCTGGGGGCTGTTTGGTTTTTTGTTTGTTTGTTTTGGTTATTTATAATTTTATAAACATTGAGTCTAAACATCATATACATAAAAGACTATAATTAAGAAGACATTTTTATAATTGCTGAAGAGTGTTATATTTTGTGTTAATTACAGATTTATTATCTCTCATCTCCAAATTCACACTTTGTTGCCTTGTCTGTGAAATGGAACTGAGCCTTTTAAGTATTATGTTTTGGCTGGCAGACATGATGTTAAGCTTTGTCAGGAGTGAGCCATGAATGGTCATTATTAAAGAACAGGTTTTTTTATCCCTTGGTTCCCCTGTGCTCACGTGGCAGAGTCTTGCAGTGTGAGCTGTTTCTCCGTGGCCACTCCCCACAGCACATGGTGGCTTCCCCTGTCCCATCTTTGGTGGTTTTGTGGGGCAATGCCTTTGGTTTTCTTCCTGTTGGACTGATCTCAAGGAAGTGCCCTAGAACAGACCTGGAGAGGGGTAGAGGCTGATCCTTGCAACTTCCTCGCCTGTATTCTTCACCATGCCCCACCTCTCATTAGCCACTGCCTTGTTACGCCAATCCCCTGTTATAACTATCCCTATGAAAACTAGTGTGTGGTTTCTCTTTCAAAATTAAATAGTTATCAATATCTCCAGAGGTTCCTAACCAGTCATCTTCTTAATGATACATCGGTGCAAAAAGCTTCTGATTCTTCCTGTGTTGATTCATTTACAAATGATGGTACTAAGAGGAAACAGGTTTTTGGTGTCTTGCCCTTCAGCAGGATCCCATTCACTGGGAAGCTTTGGGCAAAGATCTGACGTAGGTATTTGGGCAGGAAGACATCAGCGGCCCTCCACCTTCCTCTTTCTGGTTCAGATCCAGGCTCCAACCCCTCTGTTCAGCCAATCCTGGTTCTCCTGACAGGACTTCAGCCAAGGTGCTCTGTCCTGTTGAGTTTTGAGGGAATCAATTTTTGAACTAGGGATTTTATATTTAGCCATCTTATCCTTCATATAGATAGGCAAGGAAAAAATATAGTAAGATTTGCAGTTATACCTGTAACCTCATAAAAAGTAAACTTGTAAACTTTTTGTAATCTGGGGAAAGGAAAAACTAAAACACCTGTCAAACCTCAAGGGCGCTAAGTGTTAGAATGATTGGATGTGTGCATTGATATCACTTACACAGAGAATTAAATTTAAGTAGTTATACATATATATGTTCAATAGTTCAAAACAGATTTATTGAATACCTCTGATATCAATTATTTCCAAATTAGCCCATGTATTAATGAATTTAGTGAAGTTCCCCATGAATTTAATGTAGTTTCAGTTAAAATGACAATATACATTTTAGTCTAAATAAATTCATTGTAGCAAACATGCAAGTTAGCAATTTTGAAAAATAAAATTCATGTATGATAAATTGTTCTACATGTTACCAGAATTTATTGTGATGGTACAACACAGTAGTAGCACAATAGGAGATAAATGCATAAGTGGAACTGAGTGAAGAGCTTGGAAATAGTGTGGGATGTAGAACGGTGTGAAAAGGGTTGCCTAAGTGCTGGTATGGGAAGAACTGTGATCCATCAAGCAGGTGCAAAGTGGAAGAACTGTACAATATGCAAAACCAAATTTCAGATAAGAGAAGGAACAACAACAAAAATTCTGGAAATATTTTAGAAGAAAACCTAGAAGATGATTTTTAATGAATTCTAGCAAAGAATTTTTTTGACAAGAGCCAAAAGCATGAATAATAAAACAAAAGATAATAGCACATAGGATATTATGACAACTGCAACAAAAAATAGCCAGGCATTGTGGTGGGTGCCTGTAGTCCCAGCTACTTGGGAAGCTGAGGCAAGAGAATCTCTTAAGCTCATGAGTTCGAGGTTCCTATGAGCTGTGATGCCACAGCACTCTACGGTTGGCAACATATTAAGACTGTCTCAAACAAAAAAAAAGGGGGGGGCTATGGCTCAGCGCTTGTAGCTCAGTGAGTAGTACGCCGGCCACACACACCAAGGCTGGTAGGTTGGAGCCTGGCTCAGGCCTGCTAAACAACAATGGCAACTGCAACCAAAAAAATAGCCAGGCGTTGTGGCGGGTGCCTATAGTCCCAGCTACTCAGGAGGTTGAGGCAAGAGAATCGCTTAAACCCAAGAGTTTGAAGTTGACGTGAGCTGTGCCACCACAGCACTCTTCCAAGAATGACATAGTGACTCTACCCCCCTCCCAAAAAAGGGAGTCTACACTTAGCTACACATTAATGGAGAAACAGTTAAATAAATAAATTTTGATGGTGACCTGGTCATTGATTGCCTTTTTCCTCTGATTTATTCTTCCCATTTGACTTCACTGAATTGCATACTGAGGGGCTGCCCTCTGCAGACTTCTTTCCTTAAGCTCCTAGGTCAACTGTCATCTGGCTCATGTGGCTTAATGGGAAGTCCTGTTAGGGTGGAGAGGAGGAGGGGAAGCCATAGTGCCCTGCCCTCTCTGCCTCAGGTACTGCTTCCGGCATTCTTTGAGTCTGCTCCCACCAGCCACATGCTGCTAGACCAGTCCATTGTTGTTTCAGCCTTTCCTGGATGCCCTCAGCTCTTGAGCTGTACTGGGACAGCACCTCTTTTTGTCCTTACAGTTTAAGGTGCTAGTAGGTTCCTGCAGATGCTAATCTCTAGACCACCTCTTTGTTCCTGCTTTTTACTTTCTGCATCATCATGTAAGTAATTATTTGTATTTAAGTATCTCTTCTTTAAATACTTAACATAATTTTGTTTTCCTGATTGAAACACACAGACTCACACACACGCACACACACACGCACGCACGCACTTACTTCTCCAGCCAGTAAAAACAAACAAACACTCAACCATGTCTTGAATGGAAGAACAGTCCTGATAAGTTATTGATTCAAAGAGGAAGAGTTGCTGTATCTTATGTTTGGTGTGGTCTGTTACAAAAAATGAAACCGTATGTGTATATATAATAATGACAACAACTACCCTTTGTAAGAAAAAAAAATAGTCTATGGGAAGATGTCCACCAGCAGGGGGGTTGTCCTTGTGAAGCTGGATGGAGGGAAGTGTGAGTACGTTCTGAGGAGGAAGGGCAGTGTCAGGGATGTTGTTTGAATTTTTCCTCTTGCCATGCATCATCCTTGTTATTTCAAAAACGTTTTTAAAAGCAGGTAATAAAAAAGTATGTTTAATATGATCATTTTTATACATAGGTGTTTATTTGTAATGAGAATTTTCCAAAAGTACAGTTGATGCTGTTATAATTGGCTTTTAGATGAAAATTTGATCTACCGTGATTAATATACTAAAAATAGTTTGAATATATCATCTTTGCTTATGTATGATTTTGTTAAATAGCAGATGATCTTAGAAAGTTGCACCCCACTGAACTGAAAGGTTTAGGAATACCAAAAACGCAGAGATGCTCACCCCTCACACAGCATCATTGGTTGGGAGCTGTGGTATCCACATGTGGTGTGACAACTTTTTATCTGATTTCAGATAACTCATCTTCCAATACTCCATCAGAGTTTACAGTCTGAAAATTTTCCAAAGCCTACTTTTACAAACAGGTTTCAGTTCTTTTTCAAGGTATTATAAAATGCTATATTTATTTTGGTATTTATCTTTGTGTTAACTATTTAACATGTGTGAAAGTGAGCTACCATTTTTATTAGGTTCTGAACTCTTTTTTTGTTTGTCAGCCATTTTTAAAATTTTGAGTATGTTACCCTAATCTTACTTTTTTTATAAGTCCTGTTGTTTTATTGCAGTTTTGCGCAGAATTATGATTTTTAGAAATCCATATATCACCTTTTGCCAGAAGTGACTATTCATATACCAAATTATTAATATTGTTTCTAGGTAGTAATTTATTGGTTCCCCATAATTTTACTTTTTACAAAACAATTGTATATTAATAATGTAGTTGTCTATTTCAACATTTCTTAAAGATGAAGTCATAGCTAAAGGATGATTGCAGCTATTTCAGGTGAAAGGCCGTGCAAGCTCCTCCACTTACTAGTGATGTAATAAATTAAGTGCCCTCTAGTTTATCTAAAAGTACAATCACACAAACTCTTTCTGGAAAAAAGAGATAAGGTCCCACAGCATCATATTGGCAGCTTCTTCATTCGGGGAGATTAAGTAATCAGTCAATGCCCTTAAACAGATTTGCAAGTTAGCATGATTCAGAGCCAGAAACAGTGTAGACGACAGTAAGCCTGACATTCAATACTTAATTGACTTTCGAGTTATTATTAAACCCCTTCCTTTCAACAAATGTGACTCTTTGAAGACACTACAAACTTGAACAGATTATGAGTTTCAAAATGAGGGAAAAAAACATTTTTGTAATGTGATTTGACTCTTGAACTTCTACTCACATTTCTAGAGTAACTTACACCTGTATTAACCACTTTTTTCCCTTTCTGCTTTTCAGGATACACTCACGTTCTTTTTTCACTCCTCCCCCCCCATTAGTGGTTAGTTATGCAGCTAAAGTCCAACTGCACTGTGCATCTTTGCTTTGGATATGAGTCCATGCTCCCCTCCCCCATGTGCCCTGCTGCTGGGACGGCTCCACTGAACTCTGAACTAGTTCTTGATCCTGTGTTTTCCTGCCTCTCCTCGTAGAATCTGCAGTTGGCTGTGCTCTCTGAGGAGCTTTGTGTTTCTAGCTGTTCTCTGACAAAGAGCTTGTTCTGTGCGGCACATCTCGTCCTCTTAGTTTGGCCTCTGGCTTCAACCACTGAATCACAAATATTCTCCAGCTGGGAATCAGAAAAGGGCAGAAATGAAGAACCCAGAAGCCCAACAGGATGTCTCGCTTTCCCAGGGAGTTCGCATGATATTTTACATGATGAAGCCCAATGAAACTTCATTCCAAACTTTGGAAGAGGTGCCTGACTATGTAAAAAAGGTGAGACTATATTAGAAGTGGTTACTGCTGCTCTTTTCTTAGTGAGAAGTATGGTCAACATATTTTGGTGTTTTGTTCACTTTCATTCTTTAAATTATTAAATTCTAATAAAACTTCAGTTTTTTAAAGTCTTGAAGAAAAATTAAATTTCTATTTGAACTTTCATATAATATCCCTAGTCATATTTACCTATAAATCTCCTCCTTTATATGTCACTCCAGAATATGAAAAATATTTTCTAGACACTATGGCATTGTAAATGTAACTGCAGAGGTTCAAGGTCAAATAGTTACACCACAGCAGTTAAGTTTGTAACAATTTATTTTAAAATGTTTAGCGTGTTCACCACCTCCAGGAAAATATTTCCCTTTTAATTTGGTAGAGTAGTTCTGCAGAATGAAGATTCTGCAGCTTGGCTGAGTCCAGCACTGACTTCCTAAGTTTGAACTTGAACCAAGTTTTCTTTGAAACTCTGAAATGTTCAGAGGCACTTTTCACTTCTGGTTCCTGGCGATGACTGGGAGTGGAAATATCCAGAATTAGAACTTTAATACTGAAGTTCCCCACCCTGTCAAAGTTGTTCCTACAACACTGACTAGTACAGGCCAGGAATAGAGAAATTATGACATCAGAGAGTATGTTCTCGGGACCTCAGCTTAGGAAGGTTCGAAATTCATGATTAGCTTCCAAATCAGTTAAACCCATCTCTTTTTCAGAATTTGATACTCTTTCTTCCTTCTGACTTTTTAAAGAAAATAATGAGGTACAGTATCAGAAATACTGATATCCTCATAAGTCATTATTATTTAAATTGCAGTACCAAATCCAATACAATGCTTAGTAATCTATGGGGAGACTTAAAAATATCTATTGTGATACATAATGAAACAAAATTAAAACAGAAAGAGTAAAAGTTAAATTGTGTTTTAAACAAAAGTACAAATTTACCTTATTTTCTAAAATTCTAACAAGAAGATTGTGCTTACTGTTTAAATTTCATCATTAGAAATATTTCTGATGGCTAAAGGCAGTGACTCATGTTTAATCCTAGCACTTGGAAGGCCGAGGCGGGTCGATTGCTTGAGCTCACAAGTTCAAGACCAGCCTGAGCAAGAGCGAGACCTCCATCTCTAAAAATAGCTGGGTGTTGTGGTGGGCACTTGTAGTCTCAGCTACTCTGGAGGCTGAGGCAAGGGAATCACTTGAACCCAAGAGCTATGATGTCACAGCACTCTATTGAGGACAACAAAGTGTGACTCTACCTCAAAAAAAATGAAAGAAATATTTCTGCCAATTTTAATGTAGAGAACTATATCCTTAAAGGAAACTTCTTGATGTAGGAATAGCTTAGTCACATGCAGATAATAGACTTCTAATTATTTAACTAATTTTAAATCTGTTTTCTGAATCTAACTCAGAATACTTTCCTCCTAATTTTATAATTTTTCCTCCTAAGTTTCTTGGCACAATTATCGTGGTTGTATCTATCATTATATTTCATCTTCAAATTGGGTGATAGAATTAGAGCACATATTTAGTGCATGTCCAAAATAAGTAATCTTCTTTGCCTAACACATAGGAAGTGATCTTCTGGGATAGGTGTATAGTGTTCTGGCCGGGCCTCCCAACTCTGGGCCTCCCGTCTCTAAAATGACTAATCGGGAAACGTGAAAGACTTGCATATGGAGCATAATAGCACCTTCTCTCTGCAATTTCTTTTCCAGGCAACTCCATTTTTCATTTCCTTGATGCTGCTTGAACTGGTTGTCAGCTGGATTCACAAAGGGAAGCCACCAGGTCATTTGGATGATGCTTTAACTTCAATATCAGCTGGTGTTCTGTCTCGGCTTCCAAAGTGAGTTAGATGGTTAGCAATGCTGACGGGACAAACTGAAATTCTTCGAGAATGAGAGACAAAGGAACCAACCCCTGGTATGGGGAAATTGGTCTATTATACATATTTCCCCCAAAGAATTTAGCTTCTGTCATTATTTAGAATTTTGATATTTTTCAGCATGAATGTGTTTGCATTTATTTTAACAAATCACCCTAAACAATATTTATCTTGAATACTGAATTTATTGCAGCCCTTTTAAATTTTTCACCTGAAATGAATGTCTCATTTGCCTTATTGTGATCCCACCACTTACTCTTGGTCTAGTTATCTACTGGCAATTTTATTTTGCCTCAGCCCAGTTCACATAGAATAATAGCTCTGTAGAGTTCAGACACTCACCAAAGTAGGTCACACAACCTCTAAATTGCCACCCTGGTCTCCTAACCAGTGTCCTGTCTCTGGTACTACCTCCATTTATTTGCACCCACATATTTCCATAGTGTGAATCTAGTGGAAATCTCACTGGCCCCATAATGTCCTGAGGATAAGGTACAAATTCCTTTCCTGAACCACAGAAGTCTTTGTCTCACTAGTCCTGCTTTTGGTCCTGACCCTTTATTCTCTTTGTTCCATCAAGCTTTACTATTTGCCATCGCCTGTATGCCCCAGGCACTTTCCTCTGCCTGGAAATCCAGCCAGGTGGTCAACTCAGATTGATTTCTTGGATCTGAGCAGAGAAATCAGACTCTCCAACAAGCCTTATCTCTTCTCCAGTCCTATGTTAGACACTATTTCTCTGAAGTCCCATGGAATCTTGTGCTTACCTAGTACGCGAGCTATCAGACAGCGTGATGTTCCCCCTTTCCTCCTCACCCCTCCTTACTGCTAACTTGCATGCTACTTGACAGCTAGATGCCTACTTCCCTCCCAGTTTTAGCTCCTATGCCTGGAATATCAGATACATGGTAAATGTTCCAAAATACTAATATTCTTGATACCTTGATACCTTGTTACTTGATAAAATTGGCCAAGGAATATGCTAAACAATAGTAAAATGATAAATAACCTACTAAGTTTTGGGTTTTTATGAAAAGTAAATTATAATGTATAAGAGGAGAGATCAATAAATGGAAGTACATGAGGATTTATGAAGAGGCGCGGAGAGGGAGGGGAGGTTCCCTCAGAAGTACGTGCTGTGGGCTATTGCTGAAGATTCTCATTCCTGCTTCCCACCCATCCCTCCTTACCCTGTTTTAAGAGCTTTACTTCTGACCAGGGCTCATTGCTTTGGAATTTTTCTATGAACCACCCAATGGGAAACAAAGGTGGATTTTTAAAAAATGACAGTAAAACTTAAAGATATCTGAATAAGGTGAAATAATTTCCTTTAATTGCACACAATAGTTTAGATAAAAAGGAAACATTCAAGTAATTTTTTTTTCAGTGACTGTTTGACAAAGTCAGGTCATTAGGGATAAAGTAGATAATAGTAATGTTAATAATGACAACTGAAAGTCTACTGGTATTTTTGAATATTGCAGTCAGAATCAGAGGGAGTTAATGTCTCAAGCTATTTGCAGCTGATTCCAACATTATCCAAAAGAGAATTCAAAATTATAGATAATTTCCTCTATATTGTGTCCTCCTTAAAGAGAAATAAACAATAACTACTTCCAACATACTCAAGAGATATGTAGATTTGATGTAGGTTTAGTTATAGAAAAATACCCAGTTTGTTACTGTAGCTCATTCTGAGAAAGTTAAGGGTAATCAGATGATAGATAAACAATAAAAAAATCACTTGATAGCTAAGAATTGTCCTTCATGTACCATTAAAGGTCATATATTTCACTACATTGGAATGAATTTATTAAGAAATCAGGGAGGCAGCAAGTTGAAGAAATATTCTAGCATTTTTTTTACTTTTTAAAATTTGACTTTGGTTACAGATGCAATTCAATTGTTATTTTATCATCACACTGATGACACTGCAGGTACTAGAATCCAAACTGTATCCTCAGTACTATGTTTCTGCTCAGTCGTGTTATTTTAAAATGGTATAGATTTGTAATAGGAAAACAAAAATCAAATATATATATTTGCAAAAAAAAATACCTAAAAAAATGAGGAGGTGGAGGTGGGGGGAGGGAGAGAGAGAGAAAAACAGAGAAAGAGAGAGAAAAGAAACCAAAACAAATCTGTCCTTTCGGGATAGAACATGCGGTTCTTTTCCTTCACCCCTACTCATAACACTCCTTAAACTAACACCAACTGTTAACTCTGATGCCCTTTGAGAGAAAGGTAAAAGGTTATGAACTTGAATTTGGAGAATGTGTTTCTATAGTTACTTTTAATGAGAAAAACAAATTGCTTCTTTTTTTTTTCCTTGTAGGTGTGAAGCACAATTCTAAATTATGAAATGTGGATTATTTTAAAGATTTGCAGGACATTTCACATTTCACAGCCTAATCTTTGTCTGAAAAATCCCAGCAAAACACACTATGTGAAAAATCACATTTAAAAATATTCTATTTTGTTGCTTTTAAAAAGCACCTTCCAAAACAAAAAATGAAAGCGTAGGTATAAACAGAAAGCTGAGCCTCAGGATACACTCCACACAGGCCTCTTTCAGCAAAAAATGAGAAGGGGAATTTGACATCAACACTTAAAACTATTTCAGTTGAAGCCGCAGCATCCAGGGGATTCCCTGTGCAAATCATTAACAGCTGAGGGTTAGATTAACACGGCACTGGTCGGAGCCTCTCCCAGGGACTAATTTCATTTTCTACACTAGCAACAGGAGCTTGCCACGTCCTTGACAGAGGTGATTTCAGGAAAAATGGTGGTATACCTTTTGCTAATTCATTTGTGAAGAATTATGATTTGGATAATAATTCCAAAGAGGCATGTGGTCTCTGACAAAGAAGTTGTGGAAATCAAAGCGAACATGTTTTTCCACTTCACTGTTCTTGTAATGGAAATGCTGTACGCAGACTTGGAGGAAAAACAATGTTTCTCTGAGGTTTTTCAATCTCACATTCCATACCGTCTGAAGTATGTTAAAGACTGACAGCGTGCTTACCTTACTGATAGAGAAGACACATGGTGCATCTTTCAAATCTTTAGGAAAGGGAACATATTAGTGATAGACAAGATCATGTTTTGTTCCCAAGTCTGTTGGATAGACCAAGATCTGCAAAAAAAGTCCAGCTGTCCTATGAACCACATTCTGGGCAGGACCGCATCTGTTTCGTTCTTTTGAAATCCAGTAAGCAGATTTCCTAGTCAGAAATCAGTCCCGATGTTATAAACAGACGTGTCTATCTATCATAAACACAGGGGACCTTCTGCAGGTAATGCACCTTTTTATTGATTACTTACATGTGTGGTTATAAAAAATAAACTTGATTTTAAATATACTTACTAAATCTATTTTTGAAAAAAATCTATTGAAAACTTGCGAAATATCTTGCTGCTGACTTAAATGTTAACGAGTAAAAAAAAATCACATTTTTTTTCCTGCTTGTTTAAGCAGAACTCAATTTTCAATTCTTCATTAGAAAACGGAGACCTCAATTTGTTACTTCCTTCCAAGGTTTCTGCTTCCATAAATTGCATCCTCCCCAGAGAAGTTTCATTCCCGATATAAATATCTACAGTATGTTTGTTTTTAATGGGTTCATTTATTCTGTTGAAACAGCAGATTATAAATCAAATTGCAAAGGGTTAGAGGGATAATTTAAGTAGGTAAATTTTCAAATAAAGTTGAGGACACTCCATGTTTATGGGTTACTGCCAATTTTACTATGGAAGTAGCTCCGCAATATTCAACTGTACACACGCACACTTTTACTGGCCATGCCTGCCGCGGAATTTTCCACCCATGACAAGAAAGTTTCAATTTTCAAAAAAAGAAAAAACTAAATTAAATAAGAGGAAATTAACTTTCTTTGAAATCCTTTGACTCCTTAGAGTGGGGCTAGAGAATAAAAGAAAATTGTATACCTGGTTTTTATACTGGACTTTATCAGGAGAGGCAAGGCTGCCTTTGGCAATATCAGGCATCTGACTAACAAAGGCATATCACTATGGATGATGACTTTAATAAGCAGTTTTCATTATTGAAGATAAGAGATAAGTGAATCTGTGCAATGTTATTAATTATACTTTATTATTAATACTGTATATTTTATGTACGTCAACTTAAAAATAAAATTTTAAACTCCTTATATAAGAAAAATAAATTCTACAAACCTGTTAGTTAATTATATTTGAGAGAGGTTGCCTCATTTTCTTCTAACGTTTGCCCTAGAAACCTTATAAATAGACGTCGTCTTTGTTATTAATTGTGTAACTACAGAATCCGTTTCTAGACTACCTTGCCTAGGGAACGTATTTTGAAGAGAAATGTATTACTCTTATTTAATAGACTAATACATTTCCTTCAAAGGAAAGAGTGTAACAGATTTATTTCTTCCAAATCTAATCCATTGTCTTTATAACAGTTTATAGTTTTATGGTTGTTGTAAAAATAAATTAAATGGAGTGTTTTATACATGTAATGCATTTCATAATGAGAATTGCAATGTACGTGTTATCAGCTTGCAGAAAATAGAACTTGTATTGTCTGTCTTATTACTGAGCAAAAATCAATATTCCACTAGATGGAGCAAAAGTGGCAGCAGTTTACAGATGGGCAGTGAAAGCTCCTGGGTCAGGTTTAAGAGACTTTGAAATAAATAAATAACAAGATTTTTTTGAAAAGTCCATATATATACATATATACACACACATACATACATACATACATACATACACATATGTATATATATATATCCTAATATCTGTATTTATTTGTAACTTATTGGAATTTAAAGTATATTTATAATGGCCTCATTTAAATATTGATTTCTTCTCCAGGAGTATTAGAAAAAAAAAATCTAACTTTTTTCTTCAATTTTGGATATTCTGGACAAATCAGATGCTATTGACAGCTATAATGACCATTATGTTAAGATATAAATTGGCAGATACCTGAAAATATGGGTACACAAGTCTATATACTGTGAAATTTTAGCAATTTTCATTGAGAGCATTACATACAATTTTACTTCCATTCTTAACGATAAGAGCTGAAGAGTACATCATTTTAGGGTCCATTCAGCCTAATGCTTTCATGCCTTAACTTGGCCCTGAGATCCTACAGGGCTAACTCTTTTTTTTTTTTTTTTTTTTAATAATTTTATTGAATCATAATTATGTACATTGGTGCAATCACAGGGCACGATTCATATACATTCAGAAATATTTTGATCATACTGTTACAGATATCCTTCATGGCATTTCCTTGA
>CAUYON010068530.1:0-10939 GCA_963573935.1 Arctocebus calabarensis
TGCCAGTCTTCCAACTTGCCCCACTCCTGCTCGGAGAAATACACGGCCACGTCATCAAAGGTCACAGGCACCTAGAACCACAAGTGTCGCACGCGCTCACCCACATGCTCACAGGCCCAGCCTCTTGGGTTCCCCCAGCCCTGGGTGCCCAAGGACTACCTTGGGGGCCTCCCCCTTGTTGCCCGGAGGCAGCCGCAGGATCCAGAAGTTCCTGTTGCGCAGCAGGTTCTCCACGTTCTCCAGCCGCCTCTGCAGCAGCCCGTACTCCTGCAGCAGGGTCCCCAGCACGGCCCACTTGCCCTCCAGCTGGTTGCCAAATTCCACAGCCGTCTTCTCGCAGTCGGCCAGTTTCTTTTCAGCCATCCCGGTTCGACCTTCTAGGGAAAGCAAGCGGGCAGCCTGCGATTCAATCTTCCTTTCCATGGCCTGAATTGTAGCTGCCATTGTCCACGGAGAAATCTTCAGAATAAGAGAGAGAAACTCACATCATTCGTTCCGCCCAATGTGTTCCTTGAGCCTATCTCCCCTAGGAATAGGGGAGCTGGGCTGGGAGTGGGGAGCCCTGTATGTGGACAGTGGGGTTATCCTCCTACCACAAGCCAGATCTCAACGTGGCAACCACCTCCTCAGGGTATCTTAGGCCTGGCCTCTCCTCCAGGCCTCTGCAGTATGCAGACGACCATCATGGCTGCCCACCCTGTACAGTAACTGCTTGCATCGTGCCCCCACACTGTCGGCTCCTGAAGGTGGTATTGCACGTTTTCACAGTACAGTGCTTGACACATAGCAGGCGCTCAGTGCAATGTGGCTACATAATAGTGTCAGCATTGCTAGGGCATTTTAGTGGAGAAATGGTAAACTGCAGATTTACTAGAGCCCAGCCTGCACCTCCTGACACTATTACACAGGAACTGTCTACTGGTGATGACCTAGCAAAAAAAAAAAAAAAAAAAACAGCTGGTTCATTGAAACAGCACAAACAAGAGTATTGGTCAATTTCTTTCTTTCTTTTTTTTTTTTGTAATAAAACATCTCATGTCCCCTTTTAATAGGCATAAAGATCTAAGGGCCAATTCTCCTTTACCCTGGATAATCTGACTTTATCCCTTCCCCAACTGTCCCTCCCCCACAAACTAAAACCACCATCACTGCAAATCCCCACTAGACAAGAGTTAGGTTTTTTGACACAGACAAAGCCCTCTAAGATTCTGACTTCTTCTCTCCCAATTTCCACCCCTCCCAAGGTAAAAACGATATTCCCAGACATTTTTGTAGCTGCACTAGGATCAGTGACACACCCTTTTTATCTCTGTTGAACACCGGGAGAGTAAAAGTTGCCTTGGTCACACAGTAAATACACAGACACTAACTGATTAGCGAGGAAAAGGTCCATGCATACTTTTTGTGACATCAACACCACAGATAAGCATAAAAAGCCCTCAGAAAATCAGCATGGGGTGCATGGCTGCAGGTTGGACACCCCTGCCCTATAGTCTGCTGAGGAAGACAGCCACATGCCACAAAGTAACACTTTTATACATGCAGCAATGAGCTTAAGTGGTGCTTCCTTGTCACTGGAAACATTCCCACAGTGTCTTGGGTCACCAGCAGTTGGGGACAATGAAGAAAGGGCATGGTTTGCTTTGGGTGGGGAGCTGGGCTATTTAACCCACCCCATCTATGGGGACTTACAGGGCACAAAAGAGGTCCTGGGATGGGTACCTTCTCATCACTCACTAAGGATCAATGGCTCCTTATAACATTCTAGAAAATCATTCTCAAACAACAGCTTCCTGACTATTTGTAAAGTAAGGAAGTGACTACTAGAATCGAGTAGGGACTCATGCAGAGAAAGTCACTGAAAACTAGAATATGGAAGGATACCTCAAAACATGGGAGACAAAAAGAGAGTTTGAGCAGAGGCAGAAAAAAAGAACTGTGCAGGATGGTACCTAAGAGCTTCTTTGCTTGTTTGGAGGGAAGCTGGAGCTGAAGAAAGAAGGACTTTCATGGGTCTCAAAGGATGGAAGTTCTGGATAGGCAGAGAACTGTTTCAAGGAGAAACTCTAGACTGTAGGGCAGGAGTGTGAACCTTGCTCTGGAGCAGTGGATCTGCTCTGGTCTGGGCTGGCTCCCCTGGTTGACTGGCTCTGGGCTCTGTGAGGCCACCTTTCAGTCCCTTACCTCTATACTCTCTCAGAACAATCCCTACCACGTGGTCCAGACTCCAAGAGCTCACTCTAGAAGGGTCCTTTCACATCAACACCCAGCTTCCCAGCCACTGAAATCCTACCCATCTTCCAAGTGCAGTATTATGCTCTTTCCGTTGCATATAAAGGGTATCTGTACATGCTCTCACTTTATTAAGAAAACATTACTCTTTAATATTTGAACAAGAGGTCGCCCTTTTCCTCCCGTTTTGATGTGGCCAAGAAGCCCTGCTAAGGTCTTCACACTGTTTGGTCGAAGGTGGTTGCTGTGCTCTGCTCAGTCAAGTCCAGCTCCTTACTATCTGGAGGCTGGATAATACACGGGGCTGTCACCCAAACTCTGCTAGAGAGGAGCTGATGATAAGAGGAGCTATTTCCTAAGTGCTACTCACCCACCAAACTCCTTCCAACTCTCTCTGTAGCTCCTACCCAAACCATCCTTCCCAAGCCCATGGACTCCTCTCTCTGTTTCTGAACACGCTCCACAGTTCTCTCTCTGTGCCTTTGCTCACAGTGCTCCGCCTTCCCTGAAAATCACTAAGGGCCTAGCTCACGGCTGAAATCCTAGCCTACCTTAAGAGCTGGGCTCCAATCACAGAAGCACAGAGCCTCAGGCCAAGACGGGTGAGCAGGGGTCCCCTGCCCTAAGTCCAGACCAGCGCTGGCCGCTTTCTGTTTTACACGATTACCCATGTACCTGTCTGCCGGGTCCTTGAACACAGAACAACAGTCTTTTCACACTTTCCAGCTGTGCGATCCTGGGCAAGTTAACTTCTCTAGGCCCCGGGATTTTCTTTAATGTGACAGATAATAATAATATCTACCCCACAGATTCGTTGTGACGACAAAATAATGTCTAAACGGGTTTGGTGCAGTGCCTGGCTCTACACGCGGCAGCAGCTCCCTCCGCGCCACCGGAGCGAGCTGGGCACGTAGTGGGCGCTCAGTGTATGCGGAATTGAAGCCGGACATCTCCCAGGTGCCACCAGGCCGCTGGGGGGAGCTGGGGGGAGGGCACGCACGGGTGGAGCGCTAGGCAGAGAAAGGAGCCGCGATGGGGGGGGGGGGACGCGGAGATGCAGGGGACAGCGGCTGGGGCGCGGGCAGGAAGCCACGCAGGGCCGCAGGAACTTGGCGTGGGGCGGCCCCCGGCGCGGGGACAACCGTCCCGCCGCTGCTGAGACTCGGCCCGGGGCAAGGGGCCCGGCCGGCGGGCGCCGTAGGCCCGGGCGGACCCCGTGCTCCGCTTGCCGGCGTCCCAGGCCGAGTGGGTCAGGCCAGGCCCCCAGAGTCCCCCCAAGGGCCTGCGGCGCAGTGTGCGGGGCCCTGCCGCCCGTCTGTGCGCGCCCGTGCCGCCCTTACCGGAGCCGCGGCCGCCTCAGCCATGGCCCTGCGCTGTCCGGCCCGGCCCGGAGGAAGTCGCCGCCGCCGCCGCGCGCGGCCCCACGCAGGCCTGGCCGCTCGGTCCTCTCCGCAGGCGGCCCCGGCCCGGCCCTGCCTTCCCCGCCGCGCTCCTCGGTGGCCGGTCTGCCGCCGCTCTGCCCACAGTCGCGCCACCGCCGTCAGCGCCCGGCCAGTCCACACTGCATCCTGGGAGCCGGCGCCGCGGCCCGGCAGACGAAGGCCCGTGAGGCTTCCTGGAGGCAGCGCGGCCGCACAGCCCCACCTGCAGCCCGACAGGCGAACGGCAGGCGCGGCGCCCGCCCGCCCGCCCGCGGCCCCACCCCGCCCCGCCCCGCCCCGCCCCGCCCGGCCCGGCCCGGCCCGCGGCTGCCCGGCGGCCCGACCCCCCACCGGCCCGCTGGCGGGCCGGCCGGGCGCGCGCGGACTCCCTGTCCCGGCCCCCCGGGCCGACCCGAGAGACTCTGCTACCAAAAGTCATGTCCTCCTTCGGGGGCCCGCATGGCCGGTCCAGGCTTGGGAGCAGAGGCCTCGCTGGGCAGTGTGCTGCCTGGGTGACCATGGCCACCGACGCCCACGAGGCCCAGCTCTCCTGGCACGGTCACTTCTCCGGCGTTAGGTCCTGGGCTCAAGATTTGGGCTATTTTTTTGGAGGGGGGAGCAGTTTTAACGTCTTTGGTTTGAAATGGATACAGACTTTCAACAATAGGAATACAGTTAGGTAAATCCCAGTAGGCAGCCACTTAGCATCTTCTATGATGTGTTATTACCTACAGTAAATATTTTTTTCACGAGATGAACAACAGAACACAATGCCATCATTTACGTCTTTCCATACCATGAAACACAATGCCATCATGAACATCTTTCCATACCAGGTCAGTTAAGAGAAGTGACCTGTCCAGGATGATCCCATTTTTATTTTAAAATGTACATATATTTACATACATGTACATGTATATAAAATGTACATATTCTTTCTCCTAAAGAATGTGCACATTTATGTAAAGAGGATAACACTATATACTGTGTATGTATAATGTTTAGACAAGTTTGGAAGCACATACATCAATCAACATAGTGTAAATAGTTTAATACTGAGACCACAGGCCATTGACATGCATTTTCTGATGTTTTTTTCAATTCATATTTTTATTTTGCAATAACAAGAACAGCATCTTTAAACAAGGAAAGAAAAATAAAAATTTTAAACTCCCTTGGAGAGGAACCAAAACAGGCAGATGGAAGGGGCCTGTAATGCAGACTCCATGTGGTTACAGAGGCATTGCCTTGCCTGGTTGCCTTTCCTAAGTGGGACTTTTTCCAAGGGAGGAACCTGTACGCCCTGTGATCCAGAGCCTGCTGGGCTTGCCAGGTCTAGCGTCTGGGGTCAACGTTCTGCCTTCCTTCAGCCTTGGCTAAATATGCATCTATGGATTACTGGGATGCTCCTTTTTTGTGGAACTGCCCCAGGAGTTGTCATGGAAGACCACCTTACTCATACTGTTTCCAGCCTGCTCCCTGCCTCTGACTTTCCATTTTTCACTAAGCTAACCTAGCTATTTTATTTTTTATTTATTTGTTTTGGAGACAATAACACTCTTTCACTCCAGCTAGAGTGCAGTAGTCCAATCATAGCTCACTGCAACCTTGGACTCCTGAGCCAAACGGATCCTCCTGCCTCAGTTTCCCAAAGTGCTAGAATTGTAAGCCTGAGTGACAGTGCTCACCTAACCTGTTTTTTTGATGCCTCCCAGCTCTCGGCAATTATCCCCCAAATGAAGAGTTATAACGGCTTTCTGCTTGGAGCCCTCGGCATCCTTTTCTCTTTTGGAGTAAGTCCCTGAAAGGCTAAAAAGGGAATATACTCACCTAATGGACTATAGGGGAATGTTCTGTATCTTTCCCCTGCCTTTTAGTAATTTTTTTCCTTTAGTCCTTTTGTGAGATTCCTCCCCTTCTGAAGTAACATCTCTTCTGCATGTGAGTCTGAAGGTTATATAATTTTGGGGAACAGTATAAGAAAAAGCTTCACAAAATTACAAATGTAAAAATAGGTGCAGAGCTAGTGCAGGGGAGGCACGCTGAAGCCAAAACATAAAAGCCAGCAGGGACATCAGAATATAGACAAGCCTTATCTATGCTGGGACATGAGCACTGCTGGTATTGTGGGGAGCACTGGGAACTGGAAGACTTGCGAGTTCTTCCATGAACTGGTCAAGGTCCTTGGGCAAGTCAGGCAGCCTCTTGGGACTCTCCTTGCCTCATCTGTAAAATGAGGACATTGGACTAGATCATTCTGTAAATGTCCCTGTGTCTGACCTTTTTAACCACTGACTGGCTTTGACACTGGACTCAGTTGAAGACAATTGTCTCCTCTCTCACTGTGGCCTATTTTCTGGTCATTCTGTATTTGCTTATATTCTCAGGCCCATTGTGTGCTGGTCTGTCCCTTTCATGTCTGGAAGAGCTGTTTCTGGATTATCTTGAAAAGGGGGGGCTTGCTCCCGTTTAAGGAAACAAGTGTTATCTCCATGGTGATCTGGCCTCTGGGAGAACTAGTGCTTCTAAGACAGATGTGTTACATGCCTCCTGGAGCACACAGACAGCAGGATAGGTTGCAGCCTGGGCTTAAGTGACTATCTGTATGTCCCCCAAAGGAATTCTTCTCAGAAGAGAGATGCTGATTGGGTTGGTTCTTAACCATTCAATGGGGGGGGGGTTGCCCCTTTTGAGCACAGTTGAAAGTTGGGGCACCCCAGAGGAGTTGGAGGCTAGACTAGCAGTATTAGGGTAAGTCTCTATACTTACTTACAGTTACCTGTTGGCAACTTTATGTAGATAGAATTGCCTTGGATTACTTTCTTTCAAAGTAAGTTGTGGGCATGGGAAATCTTTAAATTTCATGGGCCTCTTCTCCCTATCACCTACTCTGGTCTTTTGGGGCAGAAACATGACTTGCCCATCTGTGTATTATCCAAGTTAGAAAACTGCCTAGCACACAACTGATAAAAAATAACGTTTTATATATATATGCATATGTAATATATACACATATAATATATACATATGTAATATTATATATTTATAGGGCAGACTTCATAGAATAGATAAAATTTGAGCTGGATAGAATTTTAATAGGCAGAGGGTGGTAGCAGAAGTATGAGCTGGCAGTACAGCCTAAAAAACAGCTGAGGGAGGCAGGCTCAAGGGACTTTAAGAGGAGGTTGGTCGAGTCTGGCTAGGACTTTGAGTAGCACAGGAGAGTAGGCTGAATGATACTATAACACGCTCAAATGCTAAGGCTCTTCAGCTCTATTGAAGCTAAAGTGCTGGAGTTGGTAACTGTGGTTGAGGGAGTAACCTAGTTATGGCACTGAGAGTGAGACTTACCTGAGGACAGTGTGATGGGTAGGAGATTAGTCAGGAGGCTACTACAGGAGTCCAAGCAGGGAATGAAGAAAGATCCGACCCAGTACAGCAGCAGTGGGAATGGAGAAGAAGGAACAGGTTTGGAAGAGCCATAAAGGATATGCAATAGAGGTGGCAACCAGCTGGATGTGTAGTTTACATGAAGAATTCCAGGACGATGCAAAGATACTGAGCGTAAAGGAAGGAGAGCACAGCTGCAAGAAATAAGAGCATTTTAGGAGTGTGCTTTAAAATTTCACATTTGAGGGCGGCATCTGTGGCTCAGTAAGTAGGGCGCTGGCCCCATATACCGAGGGTGGCAAGTTCAAACCCAGCCCCAGCCAAACTGCACCAAAAATAGCTGGGCATTGTGGCGGGCACCTGTGGTCCCAGCTACTCAGGAGGCTGAGGCAAGAGAATCGCCTAAGCCCAAGAGCTGGAGGTTGCTGTGAGCTGTGACGCCACAGCACTCTACCAAGGGCAATAAAGTGAGACTCTGTCTCTAAAAAAAAATAAAAATAAAAATAAAAATTCACATTTTACATGCTGAATCAGATGTGCCATGGCCAGATTTAGGTAGTAATTACCTAGCTTCGTTCTTGGACCAGCTCCATCATTATCTCTGGAGAAGCTTGTGAATGATACGGAATTCTGGATGCCACCCCAGATCTATTCTCTAGGGCATGGGCCCTGAGTATAACACTCATTTTTAAAGAAGGTCTATTTTTAACAGGTTTCTTATAGGGATTGGGGTAAGGGTGAGGGTAGAGCTCTGATGATAACCAAATTTAGAGAATAACTTGCTTTACTTTACACCTAAAACTGGGATCTATTGCAAAGCATTTCTAGTATTTGTTCCTCTAGCCTCTGTTTTCAAAAAGAATGAATACAAAGCTCCTTGGGTTGTTGTGCAAGGTTTTCTGGGCCTTTTTGTTCAGTCCTAGGTATGGCTCAGCCTATCTGCATATGTGTCTTCAGTAGACATGAAAATTTCCACTCCTGTGCCTTTGTCATACTTATCTCCTTTTGCCCATCTAAAGTTCTCCCATCTTCTCAGACCAGCTCATGCCCCAATTCTTCCAATGAAGTCTTTTCATTCCAATCAAACCTTCTGCAAAGTCTGCCTTGTCCCAACTCTAATAACTTCTATTATTGTACCATTCTTTTGGCACTAAGAGAAAGGTTATAATACACATGAACAAGGTAATATGAGGTGTCCTAACTCAACTCATACATGATAAATTCCCTGACATCAGGGACTCTGTCTTATTTCTCTTATCTCTCCTGTAGTACCTAGTCCAAGGTAGGTATAGGGAACATAAACTAATGACTTAGTACAAGTCTTAATTGATTGCTCAATGTGGTATGTGTGATGAAGTATGGTCCTGGGAATGATCACTCTTCTCTGATCTTCACTGTCATCTTTACCTTCTCCATCCTCCTACTGAGTTTTCCTGGAAAAATCTAAGGTAAATGGTCATGGAGCCTTTGCAACTTACCCAGAAGGAGCCTGGAAAGACTGGTGAACATTAAGCCACATGGCAACTCAGGGGGTGAGAGCAGCAGGAAGCATGTGGTTCAGATTGTGTAGGTGTGGAGGCTACTGATCCACATGCCCCTTGGCTGCTTCCTAGCTGGGCCAGGTACAGCAGTGTGGATGTGGGTGGAGCTGTTTTTCCAGCTGCTCTGTTAAGCCTGAACTTTTCTTTTGGGACCAGGCACACAGCCTAAGGGCTTTCAAAAAGGTTATGGCAGTCATTGCTGTCCACTAAATCTTCCTTCGAGGAACATGGCTGGGTTGCACTTCCTGGCTTCTTCTGCTTGGGTTGGTCCATGTGACAAGTTCTGGTCAATGAGTGGAAATGGAATTCCATCATTCCTGGCCTGAACATTGAACTACAGGTTGGGGCCTTTCAAAGATTTCTTTTTATCTACGCTGATGCCCAGCAGTATTCGAGAAAAGTGGCTGCAGTTTTAGTCTGTATCCTGAAGGAAGGCAACATTAAACAGAACCTCTAGAAAACCGTGATGAGCAGGAAACTCTTCACTGTAGTACGCTACATGATTTGGGGGTTGCTTGTTACCAAAGCTTCAAGTAGCCTATCATGACTGATACAAAGGCTTGGGGAAAGTTGCCCAGGGGGAGTGTCTGTTCAAGCTTAGCTTCACATACCCTGTCTGAGGGCTGCCACAGTGAATGCTACCCTGAAGCTGTTAGAGTAGCAGAGTGCTGCAGAATGTGTAGCTGGGCCCCTAGTCTCTTCTTCCTCAGAGCAAGTGCCAAGTCCCCAACAGGAGTCCCTTGGCAAAAGACACAGAGGGGGATGGTTTTTAAGGCCATGGCTCTGAGGACCAAGCCAGATCTTTTGCTGGGAGCTGGGAGACTCCACTCCAGGTTTGGCTGGCTATAGACCAGTACCTTGCAGACACTGAGCACCCAAGGACAGAGATAAGTCAATGTGTGTCCCACGGGTCTGGATGCTGCCTAAACCCGCCCTCAGAGAGCCAGAAGTCGTGCTAAATTGTCATTCTTTAACAACCCATGTAAATTTCTTAGTCTCTTTTATGAAACTTCCATGTCTGTTTTAATTTCAAAAGATTGTTTTATTAACCATAGAAAAAAGTTGATGATTGGATGCTTTAAGACCCCTCTCCTGCACCCACATTCCTCCTCACTCTGGACCACCCTCCATGGGGGACTGCTCCTCTGTCCGAGAAGTAACACCTATGGTTGTCTCCGGTGTTGCTGCATTTCCGCCATAACGACATCACCCTCTATCAGCCAACCTGGAGGTAAGATCCTGATGTGGCATTAGAGGGTCATGGGCAAAGTGGGTGTGTGGCAAATGTGTGGAGGAAGTTTTAGTGCCCTGGTGTCCATGACTGTCATCCATGTTTTCTAGAACCTCAGTTATTCTGATATTCTGAGGTCAAAACCTGCCTACAAGGGTGGCAACAGCTTAGAGAGTGATCATCCTAGGGCCTCTGCTTCTGCTCAGAGGTCAGAGCTTTGAGTCACAGCAATGAAGGATTAAACAACAGGACATCCCAGGCCCCCTTAGCCAAGTGACAGGCTCTGAATCTGAACTCTTCAGCGTGGGAGTTACAGCACCCTGGACTGGTAGAGAGGAGGAATACAGTAGGGTATAGTTGGACCTTACTTTAAGCAAACTCCAAATATGGAAAAATCCAGAAATATATGAAACATTAGATTTTGTTTTCAGGTTTATTTTTAAAATTTGATAGCTACGTTATTGAACTTTCTTATAACTAAGATCTCCACAGCTTTTGAGAGCAGTGTTCTAGTTTAACAAAAGTTAGATTTTTCACCTTTCACATTCGGGAACACTTATGTGCAGAACATAGCCCACTCCAGCAATGACATTATTAATCATAATAGAAGCAAGCTTATTACTCAGATTCTGACTCACATTTATAAGAGATTTTGAAGTTTATATGGCTGATCCTTGAGTCATCAAGTTTTGGTGACCTCATAATGAATACAATACTGCCTGATGATGTTCGGAGCGGAGGAAGCCTGTCACATTAGAGGCTAGTCAGATGAAATTAGCAATATTTTATAGGGACACTGAGTCCTTTCTAGCTTGGCTGGGGACAAAACCCACTCAGTAGAAATTAGTCAACAGGCTCGGCGCCTGTGACTCAACAGGCTAAGGCGCCAGCCATGTACACCTGAGCTGGCGGGTTCGAATCCAGCCTGGGCCCGCCAAACAACAATGATGGCTGCAACCAAAAAATGGCCAGGCGTTGTGGCAGGCACCTGTGGTCCCAGCTACTTGGGAGGCGGAGGCAAGAGACTCGCTTGAGCCCAGGAATTGGAGGTTGCTGTGAGCTGTAATGCCATGGCACTCTATCCAGGGTGACAGCTTGAGGCTCTGTCTCAAAAAAAAAAAAAA
>CAUYON010068532.1:0-24357 GCA_963573935.1 Arctocebus calabarensis
CATCTTTCTTTAAGGCTGCATAATATTCCATGGTGTACATGTACCAAAGTTTATTAATCCATTCGTGGGTCGATGGGCACTTGGGCTTCTTCCATGACTTAGCAATTATGAATTGGGCTGCAATAAACATTTTGGTACAGATGACTTTGTGTAGTGTGATTTTTGGTCTTCTGGGTATATACCTAGTAAGGGTATTGTAGGGTCGAATGGAAGGTCTATTGTTAGATCTCAAAGTACTCTCCAAACTTCCTTCCAAAAGGAATGTAATAGTGTGCATTGCCACCAGCAGTGTAGGAGTGTTCCCTTTTCTCCACATCCATGCCAACATCTCTGGCTTTGGGATTTTGTCATGTGGGCTAATCTTACTGGAGTTAGGTGATATCTCAGAGTAATTTTGATTTGCATTTCCCTGATGAGTAAGGATGGTGAGCATTTTTTCATGTATTTGTAGGCCATGCACCTGTCTTCTTTAGAGAAGTTTCTCTTCAAGTCCTTTGCCCACCCTGAGATGGGATCATTAGTTCTTTTCTTGCTAATATGTTGGAGTTCTCTGTGTATTCTGGTTATCAAACCTTTGTCAGAGGCATAACTTGCAAATTATTTTCTCCCATTCTGAGGGCTGTCTGCTTCCTATGCTGACTATGTTCTTAGTTGTACAGAAGCTTTTTAGTTTGATCAGGTCCCAGTAGTTTATTTTTGATACTGCTTCAATTGCTTGGGAGTCTTCCTCATAAAATGTTCACCCAAGCCAATTCCTTCAAGGGTTTTCCCTGCACTTTCTTCTAATATTTTGATTGTTTCATGTCTTAAGTTTAAATCTTTAAGCCAGTGAGAGTCTACCTTAGTTAATGGTGAGAGGTGTGGGTTTAGTTTTAGTCTTCTACAGGTGGCCAGTCAGTTCACCCTGCCAAGGTCAATTTCTTGTGAATTTCCTAGGCCTCAATCCCATGAAAGGACCGTATCCATTCATTGATCATTTCATTCACCTTGCCCCTGGTGGAAGGGACGGTATTCATTTGTTTCCTGGCCAAGGAACCCATACACGTATATATACCCTGAGACTGAGATGTGTTTTAAACGAGGAGGCCTGGGAAGCCCCAGTAAGGAAGTTATTTTGGGCAGAGATGTCAATGAAATGAGAAGGGCAGAGAGTTCCAGGCAGAAGGGCGAGCACCAGCCGGGACACAGACATGAGCTTTCATGCTTTAAGGAAGTTAAGGAACCGCAGTGCTGGAGTTGAGAGCACGATGGAGAAGAGCTGTGAATGAGAAAGTCGGAGAGGCAGCGAGGGTCACAGCCACAGGCGGGGTTTATTCTGTGTGTATCCAGAAGGCACTGGAGCATTCAAACCAGAGACCGATGGGTCTGATTTTCACTTTTCAGGATGACTCTGGACAACACATAGAAAGTAGAAATGGAAAAGTAGAAGATAGACCTTGGCTTGGTGAGAAAGGGAGCAATAAAACCAGTCAGGAGATGATGACAGCAGAGAGGGCGAGGGTGAGAGGGCCGAGTCTGCAGTGGAGGTGCTGGACTTGGTACAATCATGGACTGGATGTGGGTGTGAGGTAAGAAGAATTTTAGATGATTCCTAAGTTTGGCCTAAGTGACTAATCACCAATGGTGCCATTTCCCAGCAGGGGAAAGACTGTGAGAGGGGTTGTCACGACCTGAATTTTGCCCATCCCTGAAATTCCTGCATTGAAGCCATTACCCCTGGTGTGGGTATATTTAGAGATAGAGCCTTTAAGGAGGTAATTCTGGCTAAATGAGATCCTGAGAGGGGAACTAATTCAGTGTGGCTGGTGTCCAGTAAGGGAGCAGCACTGGAGATGTGAACGCACAGCGAGACGGTGGCCATCTGCAAGCCCAGGGGAGAGATCTCAGGAGAAACCAGCCCCACAGCTCCTGAATCTGCAGCTCGTGGACCCTCTAAGCTGTGAGAGAAGTTTCTGTTGTTCAAGCCACCCGGACTTGTTGTGCCAAGGCAGCCTTAGCAAACTCACGCAGAAGTGGAGGCAGAGAACCAAACATGGAGCTCTCTCTTTGACACGCTGAGTTGGGAATGCCTGCTGGACTTTCACGCAGAGAGGCTGAGTGGGCAGGTGGGCATCAAAGTCTGAAGTTCAGGGAAGATGTGAGGCTGGAGACATGACAGAAAGTCCTCGGCGTTGAGAAGGCATTTGCTATGGGGAGAATACATATTCTCCAGTCTCTGTGCTCCTACGGGGAACCTTCCTCAGTGACACAGTCATGACTTCTTACTGTCCCCTGAGTCACTGTCCCCCAGGGGAAGGAGAACGAATCTAGTATTCGTGCCTCATTATTTTTCATGCCTCATTCTTTTCTTGTCTCTTTTCAGGGAATCTATCTGTACAAAATGTGCATTTTCTAACCCTCCATCCTGTGAATTTGTCACGGGCCAATTTTCAGGGGAAGCCTGTGGTTTCCACGGGGCTCATGCATGTGAATGGGCTAGTCAGTGACTCAACCATATTCTCCAATGTAAACGTTTTAGAAATAAATGATATGGGGAACATTTCTATTCCCTCTCCTTGACTCACAGTTGATTGTGAACTTCACTTGTCCAGGGCTTATGGGCAGAGGAAAGAATGTCAAGCAGAATAACCTGAGGCAGAACAACACTGACAGACCTGGACGGAGAGGCATCAAAATGAGCAAGAAATCAAAGGTGGCAGAGAAGCAGCAGAGTGCGGTGGGTGGAAACCAAGTGAAGAAAGTATTTTAAGAAGGAAAAGGAGTCCTTGTTTCAAAACCTGCTGGCAAATTGATGTAAATGAGGGCACATGAATTAACGGGATGGCCACCTACAGCCCCTCATTCATCTTACATATAAAATGAGCAGCAATCCGTGATCTGCCTGATAAGGCGAAAGTGGAGCACAGTTCCTGGAACATAGGAAGTGATAGCCGCTCTTCCTAGACGGCAGGTCTATGGATTTAGTGAGTGGTTGAGCTGCACATATAGCAATATGGACACTGAGCAACAAAAACCCTAAAGAACACATGTGTTCACGTGTGTGCATGTGTGCCGTTGTGCATGTGTGTTCACATGTGTGTATGCGTACTTGTGTACATGTGTGCAGATGTGCGTGCCTGTGTGTGTACACATGTGTGCATGTGTGTGCATTACATGCTGTAGGAGTTGTAAGGATGTGCAGTTCGATGTATCCAGCTTTAGTAATGACTATTAAGAAAATATATTTGAATCATGGTAAATTAAAAAGGGATTGGTTTTCTTGTCTCAATTAGGATTTGGAGTTTTTCTTATCAGTAAGCTGTTTCTTTATAAGAAAACGAGTGTTAATAAGCAATTCATTTTCTCCTGAATTGCTGTGCCTTAGCAATTTGGGCTGGGCTTAGCTGGTGATTCTCTTGCTAATCTTTCTTGGGCCCACTCGTCTGCCTGCACCTGGATGGCCTCACTGAGGTGGCTAGAGGCTGGCTTTCCCTGTGGGCCTGTTGGCTGGTGGCAGTCTCTCTCCTCATGGAGGCCCAGGCTTCCACACGTGATGTCCTCACGGCAGCAAGAGCCTGAAAGTAAAAGCAGAAAAGCCTTTCATGTCTGGGTCATACGGTGAAGTCATATGGTGTCTCTTCTACTGGTTAAGGCAAGTTGACGGTGACTTGCCTATGTTGAAGGAACGTCTTGACAGGAGGAATTGCAAAGAGTCATGCACAAGAATCGAAGGAATTATAGTCGTCATTTTTTGTAAACTCTTGAGCAATGGTCTGATGATACATTTCTTATGTCATTGCCATATGCCCACCAGATAGGATCTCAGATGTATAGAACCCTCCACCCCCGTCAACTGGGCCCAGAATAAGCCCTGAACCTGGTAATGTCACTTTGAGGTAAGGGTGTAGCTTGGTTCAGAGTTAGTTCTCTGCTGGGATGCTTCCTTTGTCAACTCTCCCTCCAGGAGAACAACGGTACTTAGTCAAGTGAACCAAGAGATCGTAGGAGTGGAGCTAGCGAAGAGAGTCTTCAGGGTCCTGGCAGCTGGAGAGGAGTTGCCAGAGCAGAGTCATCAACCAGAGAACTCAAAGCCGCAGCTCCGTGGCAGACCAACTGGAAGGCAATGCCAGAGACGAGGGCCATGCGGGCTTAGAGGACCAGAAGGAAGACGAGCACTTAACTGTGGTGGTTGACGGGGCGACTTGGTCTCAGAGGACGCGTCACACCGATGACGCCTGTTTTGTGCTCTGAACTCGTTTGGGACCATGGAGGTCACTCTTTTCTCTCTGTCTCAAACATCCGCCACAGTGCGCAGCTAACCAGAGAGTGCCAGAAGAGCCCCAGACGTGGGTGAGGAGCAGGTCTGTCTTACTGCCACTGACCTCCTTCACTCACGTCGAAATTCAGGCCTCAGAGACGACACATTAAGACAGAGACCATGCAGTGGATTCCAAACGAGAATCCCAAACCATGCTTCCAGGTTTTCGCTGTGCAGACGTCAAAGATGCCCAGTGCAGTGATAGGCCACAAAATCTTGCAGAGACCTTGAGAAGATTATGTCTTAATTTTTTAAAGAGCCAAACCTTACTTGATCCTAGTTCTTGTCTGTAGTTTTTTTATCTGGGGCCTCTGGATAAGCACGGCCTTTCCTTTGAAAAGGGAAACAATTTTCCTTTGGAATTTAAATAAAAAAAATTACATCAGAGCCCAGCTCCCAGCTCTGAAATCACACACTTGCTGGTTATGTGACTGTGGTAAAGAGAATTAGCCTTCACACACCTCGGTTTCCCCAAGCACAGCCTGAGGATGACAACAGTGTCTGCCCTGAACAGTCACGGTAGTGACCGAGACACCACATGTCAGGGCTGTAAAGGATGCTGAATGCGTGGTTACCACTAAAAATTCTTACTTATTATCATTGCTCTTGTTGAAACAATTACAGAAATATTCCTATTTTAAAAAACACTTGCAGTTAAATTGGGGGAAAAAAACTATGTGTATGTAAAATACGTAAGGAGCAGCTGAGAGTCCATACAGGGGCGGGGAACCTGCAGCCTTCTGATTTCAAGGCTTCATTCCTTTTTAAGGATCAAAAGAGGCAAGAAAAGCTTCATTTTTCTCTGCTTCACCCCTTTTAATAGAAGGATTTGTTCTATAAAACTTGTAAATTTTTACAAATTTTTCCCTCAAAAGGGCGTGCTTAAGGCCCAGAAAGGCTACATGTTTCTCTAAGGCTGCAGGCTCCCAGCCCACCCCCATGATTGCTGAGGACGACCAACAAGGGGAAAGAGGGTCAGTAATGGGACATGTCACCTGGAAGGGGGTGTAGGAGGACCTTGGAGAAACGGTGTTGGGTAGGAGAACAAATGATTGCTGTGAACAACCGATTAAATCACCCAGCCTCCCAGCCCCTGCTCAAATACGCACAGGGCGGGGGAACTGCTGTGCTTTCTGTTGCTCAGACTTGACTCTGTGAAACAACCCCACCCCGCTTTTTTGGGGGGTGTGGGCCAAGATGCAGTCACAGCCACTTTGTCATGAAGCCAGTGTTCTCCTGGGTTGCTGTTCTCGTTGTCACTTTGGTGGGTGAGTTTCCACAACACTGTCAACTTTTCTTTGAGGAAATACAGAGTTGATTCACAGAAAACAAGATCGGCTCTTCTTGGTCAAGAGTAAGAAATGTCTTAAGTGTGGAACACTTTGTTTACTTCACTCACTTCACCCAGATTCCGTTCTCTGGTGGAAATAAGTGCGTAATTCTGCAAGTACATTTCTTTGCTTGCGTGAAATTTTACATCGTCGTTTTGGTAACAACTCCAAATTCTTAGCTTAATCCTCCTTAGAGGTTGTGAAGAATCCAATGAAAAATAACTTTTGGCCCCGTCCCTCAGTATTTAGTGTGTTTTTGTGTGTATTTTAGAGCATTGGTATGCAGTACACCAAACAGGCCCTGTTGTCTCTACGTCAGAATTCGTCTCTGATCACCTGTGCTCTCGGTTTTAACTCACAGGGAGCACTAAACAAATTATCTTCCTAAGTACAGGCCTGATTGTGTCCCTGCCTTTTAGAAAAGCCTCTTGATGGCCCCCTAGCACACAGAATTGAATCGCAGTCCAAGGATGACAGTCAAGGCCCTGTTCGGCCCCTCCCAGGGGCTTCCGGCCTTCACTCCTGTGCTGCTCAGCACCCACGTTTCCAATCCTGCGTGCATTTGCCGTGGTGGCTCTGTTCATGCAAATTCCCTGAGTGGGTTGGCCTTCCCTCTTTTTTTTCTGGACATGTCTTGGTGACCCTTGAAGAATTTAGCTCACTGGCCCCGCCAAGTCTAAATACTGGTTTCTTTCATAGCTTTTGACTAGTACCCGCAGCTGGCTGTTAGACAGTCGGGGGCTTCTGTCTTTAACAAAGGCCACAGTTTCTTTAGGACTATAGGGATCGTGGGCTTCACAGACTAACACCACCTTCTGGAGCAATTGGAGAACCTAGAAAGTAAATTTTGAGGTCACCAATTTGTTCAATCTGCCCACACATTTGTGTTTCTATGGATACCTCGGAATTTTATTAGAATTTCCTGGGCAGGTTCTTCTCACATTATCTCCTTCAGGCCACTGAGACAGCCTCACCATACTCACTTTCCAGGCTTAGATTCTGAAGAGCAGACGTGGTCCCCCCAGCACGTGGAGGGAGGGAAGCACAGGGGTGCCAGCATGGACGGACATCTGGAGCCCCCTGTCGGGCGTGAACTCTGCTGGACCTTCCCAGCTGGTGCACTTACACCTCTCTGTGCCTGAGGAGACTTCACTGTGAAAGAGGGTGGTGGCATCCTCCTCATGGCTCTATTTTTCTTAAGAATAAAACAAGCTGTATATGTACAGCACTTAGCAGAGCCCAGCGGGCAGTAAGCACAGGTATAACCTGTCATCACCTTTATCATCATCGCTTCGGTTAACTTTAATGAGAGCAGAACTAAGAGGGAGTGAGTCAGGGTTGGGATGCAAACTTCATCCTCCTAAAAAATAGAGTACAGAGTCCTTTTCTACTTTTCTCACAAGACTTGAAGACCTTATCAAATAGCTGCAGTTTAAAATGCATTGCCAGAGCCTCCTGAGGCTTCCTCCTGAAGTACGGGAAGGCGCAAGTTCTGCGTCCACATAGGGCTGGGACGTGCGACCCCCGCCGCCCGCCTACAGAGAGGACACCCACTGTGCCTGTAACAGCACTGCTGTTGGTCTGGGGTGACTGGGCCTTTGGTGCAAGGCCATGTGGTTGGAAAGGGCTCATCCACACAGCACGTCTGGGGCAGGTCTCTCCACCTCCTCCCCCATCTTGGGGTGAAGGAAAGTTCTCAAAGTGGTAGGACTGTCTCTCCCTCCCCACCCACTCCATCCCCTCCCTCTGCTCCTCAGAAAGGCCTGGGCCCCACGTTGCTCAGGAAGAGCAGAGCAGAGGTGAGAGGAGGTAAGAGAGGTGTGATGTTTGGCATGACTGGGTTAAGCTTCAGAGGGGACCCTGTTCACGAGCCTTGGGTGTCACTGGCTGCATCTGTACTCATTTGCTACTTTAATTAAGTAAGAGTCTTAGACTGTGAGACCAGTTCCCTGGGGGTATCATGCTTTTAATTTAGTTAAATTCAATTAAACCCAACAAATGATTTCTAGGCCTCAAGCTGTGACAACTGCCTAATTTCTGTGGATATAAAGTTGTTTGAGACAAAGCCATCAACCTCCTCCAGAAGCTCAAGAGTCTTGTCCAGGAGACAAAAATGAATAGATAAATAAGAAAATCGAGCACCAGAGTTCGGTTCTGTGGAGTGTCTGTAGTGCATCTGTTCAGGTCTGCAGAAATATCTGTGAGAATGAAGAGCCAGGAAAACAGGGGGGTGACCTGATGATCAGCTGGGGCCAGCGGTGGTTTGAGGGAGGTGTTAGAGGAAGGCGTCTCTGAAGAAGAAATAAGAAGTTACCCAGTGGAAAGGGGGGAGAAGAACACACCAGGCAAAGGAAAGGGCGAGAGCTAAAGCTTAGAGTTGGGAAAACATCTGCTTATTTAATTGATTGATCTAAAATAGCAGCTTGGAAGTATTCAAATGTTTTATAAAATTAACACCTTACAGTAGCCCTGTGAGGCAGGTGCTATTGCGATTTTCATTTTAGAGATGACAAAACTAACTTGTGTGGTGACATAGCCGATAAGTGGTAAGGTTTGAATAAGGCAAACCACCTCCAAAGAAAGAAAGAATCACTGGGCACTAAGGTTAGCCATCTTCCTGTATGCCACCTCTCTAGATTGATGCTGTAGGATTGCATCTCTAGATTGACGTCTAGATTGACGCTGTCCATCTTCCTGTATGCCACCTCTCTAGATTGGCGCTCATTAGCTAGCGTTAGCCATCAGAGTCCGAGGAGGTTTCCAGACACGTGAAGGCGCCGGCCCTTTCCTCCGAGGTGGCTTGTTCTGATGCCTCCTTGTGGTAGACGACTCCACTGTCTGGCCCGTTGCTCCTCCCGGAGCCCTGGGAACCATTTGTTTCGTTTCCTTTTTTTGTCTTCCACTTACAGTTCATTTCCAGAAATCAAGTAAGGAAATATAGGCACTGTCACGTGGTGAAGTGATGACAGCCACTGTGCGTGAGACCCTCTTCAGCATTCATCATTTAATCGCTGCAGTGACCTTAGGAAGGCATGTCCTGTATCTGTCTTAGATGAGGTAAAAGGCACCAGAGACATTAAGTAATATGTTTGAGGCCGCATATCTAGAACACAGAACGATGAGGACCAGCTGACTTCTACCCAGTGAGCCAATGGCCCTTGTGTGTGCAGAGAAATCATGGTGCTTCTTAAAACCACTACCATCCAGAGATCTGAATTAATAGGCCTGGGTGAGGCCCCAGAATCCTCAGTTTTACAAGCATTGTGAGTCCAGAGCAGGCAGCCCAGGGTCCCGCTCTGTGGAGCACCACTCCAGGGACGCGTCTCAGGAGAGTAGATTTTAGTTTCTTGCAGCTTCTGATCTAAATCTTGGGGCCTTCATCATCTATGCAATTGATAACAATGTTTTGTCACAAATCTATGATGACTAAATGAGCTTGCTTAATGTTTTGTACTGTTGAGTTTGTTTTGAAACAGTCTCCCTCTGCCACCCTGGGTAGAGGATTACAGTTCACAGCAACCTCAAACTCTTGGGCTCAGGTGATCATCCTGCTTTAGCCTCCTGAGTAGTTGGGACTACAGGTGCTCATAACAAAGTCCTGTTATTTTTTTCTATTTTTAGTAGAGAGTAGGTCTCAGTTTTAAATTCCCGAGTTCAGGCAATTCACCTACCTTGGCCTCCCAGAGTGCTAGGATTATAGGCATGAACCACTGAGCCCAGCCGAGTTAACTTAGGGTTAACATACAGTAGGTGCACAATAAATGTTGACTTCTTTCCCCTCTCCCAGACTTTTTTTTCAAGAATTTTAACTAGATTACAAATGAGAGAAACTGACCATACTTTGTAGTTATGTTGACTTCTAGGACTTTTTTTCCTATCACAACTTTGCAAATAGGAAACAAAGGAACCAAGGGTTATGTTACCTCCTGTAAGTAGCAGCTCTCTTAACCTGGATTTGGAAAGAACTTTGTAGTAAATGCTCGCTGAGTGGATTTCAAACTGTTTATTCTATTCCTTTGTAATCTTGCCTTTTCCCTTTATTCATTGACCATGTTTGGACTCTGACTCTTAATCTATATCCTTGTGTTTTCATTGTCAACATAAAGTCTTTTCTGGGAGGCCACACAATATTGAAGCAAAGTAAATGCAATCAGCATGTGACGTAAGGGTGACCACAGGCACAGCACGGAGAACTGGGGTGTTGGGACTCTGGTGGTCACCAGCAAAAGCTACAAGGACCGGGGGGTGGGGAGGGGAGGGGAGGGTGAAGCCTCTGCCCGCAGGGTGGGGTTACTTGTCCCGGTGTCCAGAGGGTGGGGTTGCTTGTACTGATGTCCACAGGGTGGGGTTACTTGTCCAGGTGTCCAGAGGGTGGGGTTACTTGTCCCGGTGTCCAGAGGGTGGGGTTACTTGTACTGATGTCCAGAGGGTGGGGTTACTTGTCCCAGTGTCCAGAGGGTAGGGTTACTTGTACTGATGTCCAGAGGGTGGGGTTACTTGTACTGATGTCCACAGGGTGGGATTCCAGAGAGTGGGACTGAACACATAAAATTATTCACTCTACTCAGAGTTTTTCTGTCTTGACTCTAAATAGCAATATTCTGTAAGATGTTAAGAGATTGATAGGTAACAATAAAGGAGGGGAGATCAAAGGTCAAAGCTATTAGTGACATGAGACCTCACCCCCGCCCCTGGAGTGCAATACTGCACACTCACCTGAGCTTTGAGGATTCCTGAGTGGCTTTGAGTCATGGCTGCTGGAAGGAGGCGGGTGGTGGGACAACACAGTGCATCCCCCACCGCCCAACCCCACAATATCCTGGGAAGCAATGGGGTTGGGGCTGTTTCCCCATAATCCTGAGTCCCAATCCCTGGCTCTCAGATCCAAATTACACAGGAATATTGGTCTTCCCTCAATTAAATATGCTATACCTGTGAGGTGGTGGTAACATGTGTCATTAGTGACATAAAAATATGGGCTTCTTCAATTTAATTGAGTTCATAGAAGTTTAACCCACTGGCGGAATCCAGCTCTTCACCCACTTCAACCACTGGCCCAGGCCAGGCGTGTGGCTTTGACACAATGTCCCTTGAAGGTGTCGGGAGAAAGAAGCTGACTTCACCTTCTCCTTCTGTTCCCTCCGGCCCCTGACTTTAGGGGAGAAGTGGAGGAAGCCTTCTCTTGGTCAAGCATGGCGTCTCCCCCTTCAGTAACGCTCTGTCTCCCAAGGCTGGTCCCCTGGCTGTCACGTAGGGAGCCCGAAGTGCAAGTGGGACTGGGAGGGCCTCCCGTGGGGTGAAGCGTGAAGGCGGAACGTTTGCAGACACGTCTATCAGTCCTGGCAGGTGGCTGGTATTAGCTTTCCTTACTAGTTCAAAAATATTAGTTTCTTGGTTAAAAAATCATAGACACTTGACATGTAGAGTACAACAAACTAGAAAGAAAGAAACAAAACAAGCTGTAAACCACAATCTAATGACAAGGGCGAAGGGAGACAGAAAAGAAATGTCAGAGAAGGATGTGAGACTTTTCCACACTGCGTTTCTGAGTGCAAGAGGCTGGCTTTACTTTTTTCCCTTATGATGAATTTTATATCTTCACTTAAAGGAACATTAAAGCTTTTCAAACTCAAAGCAGATTTCTTGTTCTAACATTCCAGAGTAGCTGACGGAGGCCTAAACAGGGAACTGGAAGGCAAATGCTCTCCCTGGCCTGGACTCTGCTGGAAGCCGTCCTCTGTGATCTTTCTCTAGTAGAAATGCCTCCTGCTTGTAGCTGAACAGGAATGTGCTCTTGGAGCAGGGCAGATTCTTGGCTCTCCCAGAGTGGGCTGCCCTGAGCGGCCCCAGCAGGGTGGATTTTGGCCCCTCCTGAAAATCTCACTTCAGCTGCATGGTACTAGCATGGGGAGAGCCACAGCCCCAGGTCTGAGTGTGCCGGGGTCTGACCGTTCTCTTGGCACCAGCACTCCGAGGCTTACTCTGCTTTTCTCTCCACTCTGGTTTACTTGTTAAGTGGGAAGTAAATAATATAGGTTATTTTTGAGCGAAATCAAGGGTCCAGTGCTAATATCAGATGGGAAGGCTTTAGGAAGTAGAATTTTTTTTTACAGATAATAAAACTAAGAGGAAGATGTTTGAGCTTGAATTATCAGTGTCAAGAGCCATTCCCTGGTCCTTCTTTAAATCCATACTGTTTGAAATGTGGTGTCTAAAGGAATGAAGCTCCCTTTGTATTTTCAGGTTGTAGGGGTACGTGATGTACAGTATATATATGATAGTGAAGAAATAGCGATATTAGTTTCTGAGGGAGACCACAAAAGAAAGACCTCATTTATAATCGTTGTTATAACCTGTTTAAATTCTTGGTAATAATGGTTGAATAATTGAACCACAAGCCACAGTTTGATTAAACTGGGTCAAGTTTAAGTGCATGTTATATAAAGCATTGTAAAGTCGCTTGGTGTGGCTAAGAACCACCAAGTAAGTGCTGCTAAGCTGGGTGTGCAAAGAGACCGTGGCATTAATGCCCGTTTGTCTCTGGTCACGACGGTCTCTGCTGTCACTGCACCGAGGAAATAAGCAAGTCAGCCACATCCATCAGTCGCCCGGAAATTCTGCAGACCCCAGGACGGTGCTCAAGTGCATTGAGTGGCTTGGGTTGTTTTGCTCCAGTTTTCTCTCTGAAAGTACCTCACAGCAATGTAGTGAGGATTCAGTGAGTGATACATCGATAAGACACTAAATAAACAGTGACTCTGACACGGTCCTGGCCTGTACTCCCCATGGACCTTCTAGGTCAGACTCTCCAGGGTCAAGTCTATGTGTTTCTAAATTTAAAAAGTTCCCCAGGCAAGTCTGATGTGGATGATCTTTAACAATATCGCACTTCAGGACCACAACTGACTTTTTTTCTTTGCTCAGTTAAATCCTTTAAGATAGATGTCTTAGGGAAAAGATTTTCCATTTGCAATTTTGCCTGAATTTAAAAAAAAGTTATAGTTCAATAATTTTTATTGATGTAGAAAAAATGTCACTTATTTCTTTAAAATCCAATGCATTGGATCTAGGGAGTTCAAGATGTGTCTTCTCATAATCAGGACTCCAAGTTATCTCTTCCTCTCTCCCTCCCCCCTTCCTTTTCTTTCTTCTTTTGTACATACCCATGTATCAATTATCTGGGTCTGTTTATCTCTCTTTCTATCATAGCTAAACATCCTTCCCCAAAATATTTTTCTTTGACTTTATTTTATAGAATTTTTTTGCATTGTACAATTCTTTGGAAATAACATAAAGCAGTCACCACAAAAGATTTCAGCAGTGTTATAGTGATTCGTTTGTAACTATGACTGGTTTTTAAATATAGTTAGGTCTCAACCAGCTATTTTTGTAGTTTAAAATTAAGATCGTATTTCTTACACTATTTTATTTTTTTTCTGACTGAAATTTATTATTAAAACTTAACACAGTGATAAAAGTCTGATCTCTTCAGCAGATGCCTGGAGTGTTTATATAGGATGGCTCTCTTATTTGTAAGGGGTATACAAGGAGATTCACTGACAATTAGTTGAGCAGCTTCAGACAAGGATGCCATTGTTTTATAGAGTGTTTATTGCGTGCTGCCCTTGTAGGGACTTTGCACAAATTAAGTGCTTTAATCCTCAGAATAATCCCATGAATTAAGCCCTGTTTATCCTCATTTCGTAAAGTGGAAATTAAGCCATGGAAACACCTGCCAAAGGTCACAGGGCAAATAGGCGGCAGCGCTGGGCTATGAGCCCAGGTGGCCCATCCTTAGGTGCCGTGCCTTCAACCATCACCCACTCTATTTTTATATATAAGTATTGATTCCCTGTGACTTGCGTTGTCATTTTAAGGGTGTATTAGTTTTCTGTTGCTTCATAATAAATTATCACGAATTTAGGAGCTGTAAATAACATACTGTCATTATCTCCCAGTTTCTAAGGACTAGGAGTCCAGGTTTGTCCTGATAGGACCCTCTGCCCAGGGTCTCACAAGGGAAAATCAAGCTTTCAGGGAGGGCTGGGGTCACATCATCCACTGGGTGACTGAATTCATCTCTTTGCAGTGACAGGGACAGTAGCAGCCTGTCTTTTCAATGGTAGCAAGAGAGTCTCTTTCTGACTCAGTGAAGTTCAAAACCCTCCTTTAAAAGGCTTCCAAGTAAATAATTCACATCCACCAAGGATGTGATTTTGATTAACTTTTTGCGACTGATTTGGGACTTTAATTGTATCTGTAATTATACCTTCCCTTTCACCTGTGATGTCGCCTAATCATGGATGTGACCTTGGGCCGAGGACATGGAGCCCTTTTAGAATCCTGCAGACAGTGGCACAGTGGGTCTGTCTGAGAGAGAGAGATGGAGAAACACTGTCATATTTAGACAGTGAGGTGGTGTTTTTATAAGGGCTTGATTAATTTGCCTCAGTTTATAAAAATACCAAAGATTTATTTTTAAAAGTTTTATACATAACAAGTTCCTTCTTTAGCTTTTTTCCTAAAACTCCTTTTACACCAAAGAAAGGTTGGTGGCATAAATAAATAAATTTTTTGAAATTATTTTATAATTATACTCTGCTGATAAGTTTTCCGGGGCACATCTTAAAACCACCTAGTCACTAGAATCCTGTGATCACCTACTGGGTAAAAATCTAACTCGATTATATGACAACTCAGAATCTCTCAGACACTAATGAAATAAACACTGTCCTGGTCTCTTGCCATTGACTTTCCTCCCAGGATTTAGCCCCATGAAGGGTTGACTCTAAAAAGAAGGAGAGAAAGAGGGGGGTGCAGAGATGGTTACCGAATTAATCTTGAATTCCTCTGAAAGCATCATCCAGGGCCCAGGTCCTGACCGAATACTATTAATAATTAAACAGTAACCCATAATCTGTAACCTCAGTTGGTCTAAGATAATATTTCTTTTCTACTATAGGACAGTATAAGCAAATTGGAAAAATAGGAATATATGAGTCAGTTATTTTTAATTGCTAAGTGAAAGTATAATAATAAGTATCTTAGTTATGTTAATTAATGTTCTGCTTTTTCTATTATTCCTATTAAATAAATACAGTATTATTAACTTGGTGTACTTTTTGTGTTCTGCTCCCTTCTCACCTTTGTCTGTCCCTGTCCAGTGTGAGAGCAGGGCCCATGGTGGGCTGATCACCGATATATCCGAATGCCAAAGCACCCAGAGCAATGTAAGTAATGACTAATGAGCAATTTTTGTCTTTTTGAAATAATTTTTTTGGTCACTTAAGGAAAGCCAACATATTGTACTTATATTGCAAGTTTACGGATTGTCCGTGTGCTATTTAAGTCTAACACAGATTTGATATTTCCAAAGAGGAGGGTGCAAAGGGAGAATGGTGTGTGTGTGTGTGTGTGTGTGTGTGTGTGTGTGTGTTTGAGGGAGAGAGGGAGAGAGAGAAAGGGAGAGAGAGGGAGGATGGATGAGAATGAGCCCATGCTATCTAGTGGCTGTGTTGAAAGAGGGGGGGGGAGAGAGAGAGAGAGAGAGAGAGAGAGCCCCTGCTGCCTGTGGCTGGGTCGGCAGGCAGAACTGTGGACTGTGTCCCAGTTCAGGCCTGGGCTGCAAATCCTCTGTAAGTAGGAATCTCTGGAGGAATGCCACTTCCTGCAGTTTTAACCCAAATTGATTTCAAGAAGGAACCAGAGAGCTTTCTTTCCAGAAGGTAGGCCCAAGAATTATTACCCCCATTTTTTTCTTACCTGAGGAAACCGAGGCTTAGAAAAATTGGGTGTAGCAGGGATAATGTTTGTGGAATCTCTCCAGATACACCTTTCTTTTTAAGTGAACCAGATTTTTCTCTCCGCAATCTTTCCACCATAGTGGCTTTTGGAAAGGAGATTGCAAATGCCACCTAAGAAAAGCCGGGAAAGGAGCATAGGTAAGGAAGATATAAAAAGATACTTCCTACAAGAGCTGAAAAGGGGTGGGGTCACTCCTCTCCTGCAGAAGGGAAGTGGGGAAGGGATCGGGAAGCTGCCATCCGTCCCGGCCTCCTACCCAGGGTCCACAGAGGCGCCCATGTCACCTCCACCACTGCTCAGCACCCGGGGCCCTGGAAGGCCTGTTTGTCAGCATGTGAGGGGACTGCTGTGCATCAAGTGGCCCAATGGACAAGGCGGGACTTAGACTTGGGTGAGTTCTGTGAGTGGCTATTTTGTGCTGAGCCAGAGAATTGGCAGAGGTCTGAGGAGGCACAAAGAGACTTCCTTGGGGGACAGCACAGCCAGACCATGTGCTCAGGACACAGTGTGTGCTCAGGGTGCCCTGGAGACTCGTGGGGACTGATTGAGTGACACAGCAACAGGGAAGGGCCCAGATCACGCTCTGAGGATACAGTGGGCTCCGCACGCCCACCAGCGTGCCACACGGTCACGGCAACCCAGCCTCTCTCTGGGGAAGGATCAGGAGAAAGAGAAAGGGAAAGATTTGGATGTCTCCAAAAGCAGTTGCATCACAGCACAGCTCACTCAGAAGAGAAGAGGCATGAAGAATACTTAACAGGGACAAGTTCAAAGAATGTTTTCCACAGCCTGGCGCCCAGGGAGACCCATGTTTACAAGGAAGAGTAGTTCCTCCCTTATTAAATAGAACTTAAAGTTTTTACCAGCCGGGTGTGAGGGAGTCAGGCTCTGTGCAGCATACCCCAGATTTCTGTTCTGGATTGTCTGATGCTGTCTATAAACCAGTGCAGCTTCAGCTGCTCCCCAACTTCACAATTCTGCAAACACAGGAGGCATTCCCGTTTGGGAGGGGAAGAAATCCATTTGACCAGAGCGCAGGAGCCGAGAACATGGCAGGACCTGGGAGAGGTACGTGGGCACACAGAGGAGCGCGGGGATGACCAGAAGGTGAGCTCTGCTTCTCTGCTCACTGCAGAGGTCAGCCGGGCGCTCGCCATGCAGAAGCAGCACCAACCTCTGCGGGTTACACTGCGCAGGTCCCGGGCAGGGAAGATGTGAGGTATCCAGGCTTTTCCTCTGCAGCCTCTTCAACTCCATTTGTAGTCCTGAAAATATCACAGTGGTTATAACAATCAGAACTGGAAGATTGAGAAGATGGTGTTTATATGTCCAGTGAACAACTGCAGCCAACATCACCTATTTCTAAAGAGAAAAATGAAATCTTATAATAAAAAGTAGATGGAAAAGCTGGAGATGAAGTAGTAGAAATGGGATAGTTGAGGCAAAAATGCACATTAGCAGTGTAAGGATAACAGAACATTTAATGCAAGACAGCTATATCTGGAGCTTATGATTTTCTCAAATATCTTAGAAGAGTGTGATCCAGTACGCTAAATAATGTGCACCTACCTTTCCCACCCTCAGCCCTGCTACCTAGAATAATTATAAAGTGTTAGGGTAATTACATCAGTTTTTCAGTTTTCTCTTCCCTGTCTAGAGAGACGGAAGCAGCGCAGGGCACCTTCTGCTGCACGAATGCAGGTCTGTCTTCCCGAAACCACTCAAGGCTGCTCTGGCTGTAGTACATGTTGACTCCAAATAAGATGCAGTTTCCCTAAGTCCTCAGCTACAGGCTGAGCTCTGCGTCATTTCAGGCATGGGGGAACGAATGACCTCACTGAAACGGGGAAGGTGACCACTCGCGCAGGGCAGACGGCCCAGGCCCACGTCTGAGACCAGCACCCTCTGCCCACCAACACTGTTTCCAGAGTTGGAAAAGCTACTGGCAGAATGGAAATAATTTTTTAAGCTACAAAAAAATAATTTGCCACCTTTTCTATGTATACAACTGATCAATTAAAAAAAAGAACTAGGCTTATTAAAGTAGCAAAGAAAACAGAAGTAACAGGGGGAAAAGTTGGCGGGAGGAGAGAACAGGACCAGTCTGAACTGTGACTCCAAATAATTTCTTTTTCTTTTCCTTTTGTTTTTAGAGACAGAGTCTTGCTTTGTTACCCTCGGTAGCGTGCTGTGGCGTCACAACTCACAGCAACCTCCAGCTCTTGGGCTTAGGCGATTCTCTTGCCTCAGCCTCCCGAGTAGCTGGGACTACAGGCGCCCACCACAACGCCCGACTATTTTTTTTGTTGCAGTTTGGCTGGGGTCAGGTTCAAGCTCAGCACCCTTGGTATATGGGGCTGGCGTCCTGTTCACTGAGCCACAGGCTCTGCCCTGACTCCAAATAATTTCTAAGGTCAAGATCCAAATACAGTCTGCAGGGAGCCTGCCCACCTGGCTTCGCAGAACACGTGCTTGTTCTCACCTACCGGGTGGTGCGAGGTCTGTGCCACGCACACATGGCCTCTCACCACTGTGACCTGGCCTGCACATTGGTCTTTTGGAGAGAGGGCTGTGGCCTTCATCTGGACAGAGGTTACCGACCATCACTCAGACTCAAGATCTTGGCCTTGTTAATTCTGGACTAGCTTGTCCCTCTTTTTTCTAGATAAGATTGCATTAACCAGCCAGTATTTTTCTCAGGAGAAACATCACAATTTAATGCTACCAACCTATTTCATTGCTTAACTTGAATCAATAATGTAAATGGCAGACTGGAAACAGGTGAGCCCTTCAGAGAATATGGTTGAGTGTTTCATCTTATAAAAAAAGAATTGTTTTTCTCTCTAACCTCTTCCTATCTTGCACGTGGTTTATTTGTCTTCTAAATGAGTTCATTTCTTGAAGTAGCCACCTACAGATTTCAAACCATGAAATGAGAGAATCTCACAAGCCAGCAGGCTTTGTGTGCCCTATTTTTAAATGTTTCATGCCCTCTGGTGGTAAAATGAGGTGACCTGCATTTTTTCTTTGAATTCTCCAAAGCAAAATATTTCATTAAAATAAAAATGGGACACCTCTCTCCCCTCCCTCTGCCCCTGGTGTGTGCCACTGACTCCTTTCCGTGCTGTGTTTTCTTACAAGTTTTTGATGATGAAGCAGTTCCTGGCCAAGAAACAGAAACAAAATTATCTCCTTCCTCAATAGAATGAAAACTGGTAACAAGATCAGGTATAATGCCAAGAGCCAACACCAGAGAAGAACCAGGAGGCGTCCAGCAGGTGGTCGCCAGCATCTCAGCACAGCAAGCCGAGACATCTCCATGGCACACACCTTCCTATGACAGGGTCCTCAGCATCTCAGCACAGCAAGGTGAAATGTCACCACCATCAGGACAGTCAGACACAATTTACTGGGAAAACAATTTTTCTTTTTGCTTCTGTGCTCCGTGATATGTTGGTTTGGTAATAAATATGAGGGCTGCCTGGGAAGGATCCAGACAGGTAGTAGGGTGCCAGCCCTATATACTGAGGGTGGTGGGTTCAAACCCTGCCCCGGGCCAAACTGCAACAAAAAAATAGCCCACTGTTGTGGGAGGCTCCTGTAGTCCCAGCTACTCCGGAGGCTGAGGCAAGAGAATCACCTAAGCCCAAGAGCTGGAGGTTGCTGTGAGCTGTGAAGCCACAGCACTCTACTGGGGGTGACAAAGTAAGACTCTGTCTCTAAAAAAAATTAAATAAAAATTAAAAAGAAGAAAAATAAGAAAGCAATAGTTAATAATCTTTTGTTTGAAAAATAAAAAAGAAAGCATTAATCACAATTAACAACTTATTGAAAATGTGCACATATATGGCAATATACATTACATATATAATATTTAAAAATATGTGTACAGACACATTTTGAAGAAAGTATTCTAACATGGTTTATTTGATCCTAAAAACTCAAGATAGCCACAGGGTGGTGATAGGTTTGTGGTCTATAGAATTGGCCTAAGCTTTATACAATAGGGATGTCCTGATCTTTTTGGTCAGAAAGAAAGCTCTCTAAAATTTGTTGCCTAGAAACATATATACCTGCACATAAAATTAGACTAAGATGCTCAAAAGTCACAGTGGCAAAACTTTCACTGGGGTTCATTCACAAAAAATCTACATCATTACCCAGATGGAAATATGAGCAGTAGTTAGAAGTTAAAACCTTAGTCAGAGATAAGGAGTATATTGATTTTGGGGTAGAATTTGTGTAACAAAACACATCATTGGTTGTATATCTTTTAGCTTTTTGTAAAGCAAAATATGTTTTAACATTTTTATTCTGAGAATAAAAGTAAATTGTCTCTTTTAAAATAAAATCTTGCAAACACAGGTGGTAAGATTTTTAAGTGCCCTTTTCTCTTTAGTATTTTTTATTACATAGTTTTTTTTTTTTTTTTACAAAATATCTTTTAGGATATTTATATAGTCTGATAGACTAGATAAGAAACAGGAAGTTTGCATAGTCGTAAAGAGCCTCTGTAAAATAATACATACAAAGGTGGAAATAGTTACTGAGCAGTGGAGCAATCTGGTGCCAACACCGTAACCAGGTGTGTAAAGGTCCCATCACCAACAACAAGAACCAGCAAAGAGATGAGCCCGTGGCACTGAGCAGCTACACTAAACCTTTTGTGAGCTCTTACCAAACACGTGCATGTAAATTGAATTCCATCATGATTTGGATCCTGGATTATACAACGGGCATTAATGTGACAACTGGCAAACGTTGAGTAAAGTCTGTGGATTACTTAATAGTACAGTATCGATACTAGTTTCTTGATTTTGAAAATTACACAGTGGTTAGGACAGTAACAGTTGGAGAGATTGGATAGCAAGTACATGGGGATGCTTTGTATTATTTTTGTATATCTTACAAAATACTTACATATTATTCTCTACATGTTGGCCACCTCTTTGTAAAATTTTGTAATGACTATTTTGTCAATAAAGGTACATTTAACTACAGTTTCCCATTTTACCTATGTATGGGTGGCTTAGGGAACACCAGGTAAAAAAATCGTTCAACAAGTCTCCTACATTTGGACATTTACATTGTTTCCAATATTTGGCAACGACAACATCACAATAACCCGTACAAATGCATTTTTGTATTATTGGAGGTGTCTTCCGGGTAACTTCCTAGAAGTGGAATTGCTGAGTGACAAGTTAAGCGCACACACAGTTTTCTTAGGGACTGTCGTATTTCCCTCTATGAGGCTTGCTTCCTCTAAAAAGTTTGAATTTTCCACGTGAAAGCAATGGATGAGAGCACCCTTTTCCCTACAGACTGTGTTGTCATATTTTAAAATTTTTACCAATCTGATAGGCAAAAAATAATTTCCTAGGATACGTTTAATCTGCATTTATCCAGTTATGTGCAGAGTTAAATATCTTTTTTTTTTGTGAGACATTCACCCTGGGTAGAGTGCTATGGCATCATAGCTCACAGCAACTTCAAACTCTATGCTGAAGTGATTGTCTTGCTCCAGTTTTTCTTTTTTTAGTAGAGACAGGGTCATATTCTGGTTTGGGCTGGTCGAGAACTTCTGAGCGCAAGCAATCCGCCTACCTTGGCCTCCCAGAGTACTCGATTATAGGCAGGAGCCACCCAGCCACCTTTTGCTGTCTTTAAAGTCATTTGTACATCTCTTTCTGTGAATTTTCTGCTTTTGCTTTTTCCCTCCTTTGATGATTGTTTAAAAATCCCTTTCCCCTCCATTTTTAAGAGTCCTTTATATTTTAGCAATATTTGTACTTTATAGGAACATTTTATCTGAGTTTTTCTGCAATCTTTGACTTTGTTTATCGTGTTTTTTTGTCATGAAGATAAATTTTTATTTTTATGTGGCCAGTTACCAATCTTTCTTAATTGCCTCTGGATTTTGAGCTGCAATTAGGAAATATTTCTCTATACAAAAATTAAAGAGGAATTCTCTCATGGTTTCTTTTGATATTTTTCTCATGATTTTTGTCTGTGTGTTTTAAATTTATATCTCTGTTCCATTTGGAGTTTATTTTTATGTATGGTGGGAGGTATAGAACTAAGCTTATTTTACTGTAAATAGTTATCCACTTACTCCAAAACTTATAAATTTTTTTGCCCCAGTAGTTTAGTGATGCCACCTCTATCATATATTAAATTTTGAAATGTACTTGGGTGTCTTACTGGGCTGTGTGATCTATTCTTTTGGTCTGATTGCCAATTTATGCCTATTAAGACAGTGCCACATTGTTTTAATTATGAAGACTTTGTAGTATAGTTTGATGCCTGATAGAGCTAATCCTTCTTCCTCAGGGGGGTGTGTGTGTGTGTGTGTGTGGTCACTTGCCTACCTTTGTAAAAAAGCCTTTTCATGTTTTTATTGGAATTGTGTTAAATTCATACATTAACTTAGAAACAATCAGCAATTTATGTTTCATGATTCATGCTATCAAAAAACTGGGAATGTCTTCCCATCAGTTGAAGTCCACTTTTGTAACTTTCAGGAATGTTTTTCTCATACAGGTTTTGCACATTTCCTTTTTGGTTTATTCCAAAGTTAATCTTCTTTGCTGTTATTGTAAATGAGGATTTTTTTCTATTATTATGTCTCCTAATGAATTATTATTTATTTATGTATATAAAATAATAATTTCTGTATTTTCATCATTCTATCTTTGTAATTTGCTCTACTGTTTAAATTAATGCCCTTTCTGGACTTGAACAAGAAATCAGCTTTTATTGTGTTTACTCTTTGAGATTTGGTTTATTTTGAGAAAGGTGCCAACAGCCTCATCACCCCCATAAGATGGATGTCGCCTGCCACCGACTTGCATCAGGGGGTTGTGTAGGATAGAAGATGAAAGGGCAAAAAGGATGAGAGCACCTTAACTCTGAAATGATGGCAGGAACCATTAGTCTTAGGTCGGTCAGGATCAGGCCAGACTAGGACAAGATAAGAATGAATGGGCCAAGTAGTGTCGTGATGAGAGTTAATGAGCTAAGTGCTGTGACAAATTGTCTTACTTATCCATTACTTGCTAGATTGGCATTATGTTACCTTCTTGTTATCTAACTGCCTTTTATGTTACCTGTTGGCTAAACCACTAAATTGTAAGGTTCGCTTCTGTGAAAGAGGTTATCGTGATCCCAGGCTCGCTTTTTGCTTCTTTTGCCACCTTTCTTTTTGCTTCCAGTTGCTAACTTTCAGCCCACCTGTTTGCCCCTTTGCCAACTGTCAGACTAGAAAACCCCAACTTCAGACCCCTTGACGCTCTCTCACTTAGTCTGCTTTAGACTTTGCTGAGACAGCCCTGCCGTTATCAATAGACTCCTTATTGAAATTCTAATTTGAGTTGGTGGTCCTTATCTCACCCCATAACAATTTGCTGTGGCAGTTAGCCAATTCTGACTAGTACAAGGTAGTCGTAATTTTATTTCCATTTTAAAGATATTGAGACCAGAGATATTGAAACATTTGCCAAGATCACAGAGCAAGGGATGGACAACACTGAGTTTAAAATCAAGACCACCTGCTCCTAACCACTGTGCGATTCTTTCTCCCGTGGCGTGAGCCCTCTGAGCTTCTCTGCCAGCTTCTGATGGATAAAGAGTAAAAGCCATTCATCCGGCTTCTGGTTGTCCGTGTCTCCTTGCAACCTGCTGTTATTGCAGGGAAGGCCTGCTGGATGGGTGACCAGCAAGCTATGGAGCTATAAGAATGAGTGAACTTCATTGTTTGTTGTGGACACAGGCAATCTACAAGATTAGGTAGTTAAAAAAAATTTTTTTTGAGACAGAGACTCAGGCTGTCACCCTGGGTAGAGTGCCAGGGCATCACAGCTCACAGCAATCTCAAACAGTTGGGCTTAAGTAATTCTCTTGCTTCAACCTCTCAAGTAGCTGGGACTACAGGCACCTGCCACAACGCCCGGCTATTTTTTTCTTGTAGTTGTCATTGTTGTTTAACAGGCCTGGGCTGGGTTTGAACCTGCCAGCTCCAGTGTATGTGGCTTGTGCCCTAGCCTCTGAGCTATAGGCGCTGAGCCATGTACTTACAAATTTAAACAATTTCAGCTCTGTCCCACCTTTCAATTTATTCCCAGTAGGTAATCAGTGAGATCTTTCAAGAATGAAATAGTTAGATGTCATTCCCATTGTTTAAATCTTTACTAGATTCACATTTATATCAGAATAGAAGTAGAACTCTTTCCTGAAGCCTGTGCTTTGCTGTCCAGGCTGAGGCCCATGCTTTATACTGGTCTTTATCATATGTATTTTAATCACTTATTTACTCATCTGTACTATAAACACTGTAGGGCGAGACTACCATTTAATTTTAAATTCCAGATTCTAGTACCACACCCAACACATAGCAGGCACATAATATATGTTTGCTGAGTGAGTGAATATTATTTTGTTGCCTTTTGTGGGGGGAAATTCTTTTCTTTTCTTTTTTTTTATTATTGGGGGTTAATTGAGAGTACAAGAAACCAGGTTATACTGATTGCATTTGTTAAAGTTTCTCTTATAATTGTGTCTTGCTCCCAAAAAGTGTGTCACACACTGAGACGCCCACTCCCCTCGCTCCTGCCCTCTCTCCACTCTTCCCTTCTCCCATCCCCTCCCTCTTTCCCCCCCAACTCTCCCTTCCCCCATCCCCCACCGTGTACTAGGTCATTAACTGAGTACATGGGATTCATGCTTCTCCATTCTTGTGATGCTTTACTAAGAATACTGTGTTCCATCTCCATCCAGATTAATACAAAGGATGTAAAGTCTCCATTTTTTAATGGCTGAGTAGTATTCCATGGCATACATGCACCATAGCTTGCTTGTTAATCCACTTCTGGGTTGGTGGGCATTTAGGTTGTTTCCACATTTTGGCGATTGTAAATTGAGCTGCAATAA
>CAUYON010068533.1:0-19999 GCA_963573935.1 Arctocebus calabarensis
CTTGGGGTCTTGGTGTGTGCCACACCTTTTGGGGGCAAAACACGATTGTAAGAGGGTCTTTTCCTAACAAATGCAACCAGTGTAACATGGTTTCTTGTACCCTCAATGAATCCCCAACAATAAAAAAAAAAAAAAAGTTAAAAAAAAAAAGAAAGAAAAGATCTCCAACTGAAAAATGGGCCAAGTACATGAAAAAAGGAAAAAGCAATATGTAATTAAAAGCAAATGTGTGTCTATGTGTACAAATGTTTGTCTTTACTGGTGATGAAAAAGTACAAGTTTAAATAAAAATGGCATGTTGCTTTTTACCTACCGTATTGGTAACAGTGAAAAAGATAGACAATGTTCAATGTTCCTAGAGTGATTTGACTGGAGCGTGTGATTCAGCAGGACATGTCGAGACTTTCCACATGTGTTACCTACTGACCATCTTCCCCAGTGCTAGCATCTTATCATTACTAAACAATTGGACAAATGTGTAGTAGTATATATACATTGTGGCAATCTTCCCATTAATACAGAATTGCAAATGACCTAAAGTCATCAATAGAGGCTGGTTAAAGTAAGTACAATATATCCATTCAACTGGATATATTCAACAGGTTCAACATGTCCAACACAATGGTACATGTCACCATTCTCTGACATGGAAAGATGGCGATACATGTTCTGGAATTGAAAAAGCTCATTTTAGAACAAGAATCATGTGATCACAATTATATCAAAATGTGTGTGTTTGGAATTCTGTCATTTCCCACAGATATCTGAACACACTGACAGTGATTATTTATGGGGAATGCGTCTTTGTCCTTGCTTTGTATAAATTTTCTACATCTGATTTTTAAATTTATGGTAAGATAAATAAATACTCATTTTTATTTAAAGAACAAAAACACTTTCAAAGGTGTATCCCCACAGTCCTTGATTTTTAGCCAATGTTGCAGAGTTCCTGTGAAGTCTCTCTTGATGTATCAGCATTGTGAGAATAAACCAAGACCACCCAAATGAGGACAAATGGGGGCTATTCATTCAGAACTTGCTATGGCAAAGGAGGTTAGTCGCCATCACTTGCATTTGGCAGAGACTCAAAGGCAGACAGAGAAGTGGGAAGGCTTTACGGTGAGCAGAAGAGGAGTTTTCAAGCATGTCTTGCTTAGAAAGTCAAGCATGTCAGTGTGGGGAAACTGGAGGTGGATCAACTGGAAGTAAGACATCTTATGAGAGCATGGGGAGCATATTTGGCTTTCTCCGCTGGTCCAGAGTTGGAAGTGTGGGCAAATATTAGGGATGCTGGTGGCCTCCGAGCATGTCCCGCTTGTCCTGAGCCCATTGTGATAATCACCGTCTGCTGCAGAGGTGGGTCTGTGCTATCTTGCATGGTCTGGCCATTGCCAGTTTGGGTGTTCAGTCTCTCGATGCATTGCAATTAATTTATATTATTTGCCACACCATTTATAAAGAATATAAAATTTTTCCCTTGGGAGTCAGCCATACCAGCATGTATATCAGCTTAATGATATACTTGGAATAATATCCAGTCTGTATTTCCATCAGCAGCAAACATTATCTGCCTCCATTCTTACTGATTTAATTTATAAACATGAGTTATAGACCCCATTTTCTATTCAGCCTTATACTGACTGGCATGTTCATAGTACCCTTGCTGTGGCTGGCTGTGGTTTATGGAGAATTCACCTGAGACTGAGCACAGGGTTGAGTGTATAACATGAATTATTTCACTCATCTCTCACTATGGCCCTAGTGCGGTGTCACTATAAGACCCATTTTGCAGATGAGGAAACAGACGTGGGCAGGTCCAGGAATGTGTCCACAGTCACAGAACTTGTTCATTGGAATGCCTCTTGACCCTGGGATGTCTAACTGCAAAGTTGAACTCGTTCATTGGAATGCCTCTTGACCTGGGATGTCTGACTGCAAAGTTGGTGCTTATAAATCCCAGGAAATGTGAGATATCTCTGAAATGATTTGGCCACACACATTGGCTAGGTAACCAAGGCCCAGAAGCCTGGAAGAGAACACAGAGCACCAATTCTGAGCCGCAGATCTTGCTTCTCAAAGGCTATAAAAGAATCTTAACCCATAATTCCTTTACGTACCTGGAGGGTTTCCATCATGGTGGCAGGAAACTGGACCATAGCTAAAGTCATCCTTTGGCAGCAATCATAACTCACTTTGATAATTATTAACCTGCTTGCCCAAGGATGTGCAAAGTCCCATCATGGACAAGAGAACAAGAGTTAAAAGCCCCCTGCAGGCTGTCTTCTCCAAAACTGAGCACTTTTACTGCTGTAGTTGGAAATATACCATCTCTCCATTGTTCACAGGACAGCACTTTACAATATTATGTCAGTGTTTACCAAGTGCATGGGCATCTTCTTCATAATTTCAGAATATTCTATTTGAACCAGATCCAGGCATTTTCTAATTGCTCCTTTTTTCTCTCCCATTGGAATTCATTTCACCGTAGGAAACATATCTTGGAAATTTCTACCACATGTTCATTTCCCCTCCCTGTGTCCTTTTTGACTTTTCTATTTATTTACTCTCTCCCCTGTCTCTCCTGTACCTGAACTGCTGTCAGCTTTGAACCAACCTGTGCCATCCAAAACTGCTTGAACACTTCAGTGGGAGAAGGGCTTCAGACGCTGAGGTGGGAACGCATTTAATTCTTGGGGCCAGAATGCCCAGCTTCCCAACTTACCTCTCCTGCTCACAGCAAGGTGACCCCAGGGCAGGTAACTTAGACTCTCTGAACCTAATGACTTACCTGGGAAATGGGGATAGGAGAGTACCTGCCTTGCGGGGATTTTGTTGTCTTCGCAAGGTTGTTACTGCCCTGGAATGGGCTCATAGGTAAGCTCTTCAGCCACTGCTTGGTATAGTAGGACTCCCACAAATCAATTATTTCTATATGTTGTTGCCTTAAAATCTATCTGAGTCTCAGCCTCAAACTTGTTCTCCAAGACACAGGGGTGAAGAACAGCTGCAGAAGGGGAGAAGTTTGCTCCCCACCCAAGAGCCTGTGACAGTGCACCCCTCGGCTCTTCTCTGCGGGAGCTGCTCCTCCTTGCGCACGGGGTGGGGTTAGAGGACGGAGCATTGGTACGTGCCCCCATGTGAAGGGCACAAGGCAGGTGTTTATGGCACACCTTTCAGGTGCAGGACACAACTACGAGAGGAACTCTACCTAACAAATTCAAAAATCGTGACCTGGTTGTTCGTATTCTCCCAATAACCTGAAATTTTAAAAAAAATGTTTTCTAATGGAATTGAAAATGCTAAGAAATGAATAGCCAATGGAAAACTTTTAAAAAGATGAGTACCCTCCAAACTTCAAGTGTCAGAGTTGAAATCCTCCTTGTAGTTCTCTGGGACACTTCCACAAAAATCTCAGCAGATATTGGTGAAAACAAATGAAATCTCATTTGTGCCTGAAAAGGAATCCAGCAGGACAACATTCCTCCTTGAGGGAGTTTCAGAGGGGAGCCCAGGCAGCTGCTCCATCAGCCCAACTTCCTTCAGCACCTTGGACAGTGACCCCTCCCTTCCCAGGGCCCTTTCCCAAGCCTTGGCTTCTCATCGCGACTTAATTGTTTCTCAGGGAAGAATCCTGAAGCCGACAAGGAAGGGAGGGAATCCCTGTTGCCCAATGCCATTGATAGGATAAATTCTGCTACTTTTATTGAAACCTACACATGTGTATTTTCTTTCTCATTCCTATCATGTCATTTCTCATCTCAAAACCCGGCAGTGGTTTCCTATGCACTCAGAGGAAAAGCAAAAGTCCCACGAGACTCTACCTGGTCCCACCTTTCTCAACCCTCTCCCTCCCTGCTCGATCCACCCTAAGAATTTTTAAATTCTTACCAATCCTCAATGATGCCTTCCCTGACCGCAGTGTTGGAAGCTGCAGCCCCGTCTCCCCCTTATTTGCCATTTCCCCTCATCACCTTCTAAAATATTATTCACTTAATGTGCGTAAACAGACCAACAATTTCAGCCTGCTGTCCTCACTGCTCCATTCCCAGTGGCTAGAACACTCTCCCTGGGACACAGTAGATGTCAACAAATATGTGTCAAGCAATATATTAATAAATAAAGGAACTAGCGGACAATCTCATAAAGTAAGTAATACTAACCTCATTTTATGGGTGATAAAACTTGGGCTCACAAAGATTATAGGAGCTTGAGCAAAGTGGTGTGCCTGAGAGGACAAGGGCACTGAGGTTGAGCACAGTGGTGTGGCCCTGGTGTCTTTGGTACCTGCCTCCCAGGGCCCCTTACGTGTTCTCCTTTCCCACACCAGGTTCCCTCTCCCCAGGTACTCATGGCCCTCACAAGTTCTTTTCCTCCAGGAAGAACATGAAACTGTCACATTCAGGTAGGGTTGACTGAAATTAACTCAAAAGTTACCCATCTCTTGGGATGCCTGCATTCCAAGGGCTTCCAGAGCTTCCCCTGATACATTCAGCTTGACAGGTGAAATTCTGGCTTCCACCCTGGACCCTGGTGATGAAGGGCAGAAGGTCACTCCAGGCTCCTGCCCCATCCCACACAGCCTGTAGAAACCAAAGCCCATGACTGTCTGGGGCCTGCTGTGTTGGGGCCCCGTCTCCCCCAAAGTCAGGTGCTCACCTTAATCAACTTTTCCATGACATTCTCTAAACACAACTTAAAAGTAATTTTTTTTGTCTTAAACACTTTATTCCTAAAATCTTAGCAAAAGCTACAATTTTTTTCTCTAAAAGCACATTTTCCTGCATGTCGAGTTTTCATTTGCTACAATTTTTAGAGTGCAAATACCTTTTCACAGGCCTTTTCCCCCTGAGGTTAAAATGATATTTTAGGTCCAGAAGTGGGAAATGAATTTTTCCAATTATGTGTTTGGTGCTTTATTATTGCAACCAATACATGCAAATGCTAGAAAATTAGGAGGATCCTCTCCAAAATAACTGTCTTTTCTCCCCTGTATACAGATGCCCCCGAGACACCACACTGATGGGAGTTTACTAATGCAACAACTAGTTTCTACTTCGAAGGAGTAAATAACACCTATCAGGCCATCTAATTGCCTTCCACACCAATGACGTTAGGCAGAGAAGAAATCCTGATTTCCCTGACAAGCCTCTGTCTGGGGTTTTGCATTTTACTGGATGCACGTTGCACGTGACCCACTCAGCCCCACAGGGCTGCACAGCCCAGGAGCAGCTGCTGAGACGTGGATCCGTTTGCTGCTCCAAGAGGGGTCCAGTCTTGGGGTAAAGGGTTAGGACAGTGGAGCTGCCACTGGCCGATCGCTCAGATTTTTAAAGTTGTCCCCCTAGGAACAAAGGCAGAGGCTGCTGACAGAAAACAAAGGCACATAAGGCTTGTTAGTCCGGCAACTGCCTGAGGACGCTGTCACTTCATCTGTGCCCACACACACAGTAACAGGGGAAACAGAGTCATTTTTTTGATTTAAAAAGGATACATCTACTATGAAGGGTTTTGTTTATTATTTCAGATATTTCTTAAAATCTGAATCATGTCAGCTAACTCTGTGGCTCCCGGGCAGGTGGACAAACCACAGTACTTGGCAGGTAAGAGGCTCACCGGCTCCTGGAACACCTCCGGGATGACATCTTCTTCCAACACCTGCACAGAAGTCTCCCACCTGCCAGGCTGCCTATGTCCTGGGAACAGAGGTGGTGGCCACAGTGAAGCCCTGGACTGGTGTGACCCGTCATGGGGTAGGGGGTGCCGTGGACCCTACAGGTGTGACTGTGACTGTGACCAAGGAAGGGCCAGGCCTTCATAAAAGTCAAAAGCAAACCACACAAGGCCTTCAGAGACCTCAGTTTCTTCCAGTGCGTGCCTAGCACCTTCACCAACATGACATATTTGAAGGTTGCTTTTTGTACACACAGATTTATTAGCATCATGATTTTGAAATAACATATCAACCAAAGGTGCATTACCCTTTCTACAATAGTAAGGTCAGGGGGTTTGACACCTGCGGTGATGGGTGTTAGGTCTTTCTTGAGGGAAGGAGGGGACATTCGTCAGCTCAGTTTTGGGGAACAGTTTCCCAAAAAACTCCCACACTGCGTGGGGCAGCGGCAGCCTCCCCATCGTCCGTGTTACTCACAGCATTTCTGGTTGAAAGATTTTAAAAAGGCAACAAATTTCCAAGACAAAACAACACTCCATATATAAGTATATTTGGAAATGGAAAAAGGAAACAAGAATTACACCTCAGGGGTTCTGGTGACGCGTGCTCCTGGTACCAGTTACTGAATTGATTCATACTGCTATGCCGCTTCAATTTTACAAGACTCTCTTAGAAATGGAAATAGCACATCCCCCCCAAATCGGCCTTGCTAAGTCATTTGAAAAAACTACATTAAAAGGTTAACATTCTGAAGTAGTCAGTATCCTGATATTACAGGCAGAGAAAAAAGTCATACTTTGTCCTGACTGTAAACATGCTCACACTTTCTGGCCAATTTAAGATGAAGGTAAGCATGTCTATTCCCATCTGGGAAAGTCACTCACTGACCACATCAATAGTTTTTTTCTCTCACAAGTGGAAGTCTGAGACAGGTTTACATTTTTTAAAACTCAATTTACTCTGTACCAGTGAGGAGAGGAAAGACAGTTGAGAATGGAGAGCAAACCGAGACTCAGCGATAGCCACGGGGCCGCCTGTGGGCGCGTCAGTCACATTTGGCGCCGTCCGAGGTTAATTCCCAGAGTCCTTTGCACACTTATTCACGATTTTGCTCTTTGAAAGGAAGTTTTTTTCCCCCCTGTGCCGACTCCATTGCGAAAGGATCTTTTCATAAATGGCTTCTCCAAAAGTGGCTTCAGAAAAGTTAGCCCCGCTCTCCTGTCCAGCCTGGTTGGGCAGCTGTTCAGCAGCATGAGAAAGAAATCAGATTTTCCAGACACCTAGCAATTCAGATGGGGGAGAAGAGAGAGAGTACGGCATCAGGGTGAAAGGTTTATTTCAACAGTAACCATTGTCAAAATCCTACTGCAATATACCCAATATATACAATCTTCTTAAAGGCATACATTTTGCTAAGACACAATATATATTTTATCTGAATATGAAATATTATTTGGAGTGATGTACCCACTTGTCTAATTTTTATGCTACTTACTAATTGCTGCTATTCAGTCTTCACTCCCTGCACCGTACATAGTTATATTTTTTGCTGTTATTTTATAAAGAATATTTCAAGTGGCACTAATTAGTCCTGAGGATAGTTTTGAAAATTCATTCAGAAAACAACCCATGATGATCAGACTCCAGGCTTCAGACAGAAGCACTTTCTTTCTGGGGCCTGTCCTGGGCCATTTGCCAAGTTCTCCATGGGGCTGTCCTGTTTCTTGAATGTTGATGCCTTGTCTTTTGACTTTGCTTCAGTTCCCCACTGGTGGCTCAGGGCTGGGATAGTGCAGAACAGTGTGTGTGTGGTGGGTGGGGTGCTTAGTGGTAGGTTTGGAATCTTAGAGCTCACATTGGCCTTCAATAACCTGAAGTTCAACCCCATGTTTTGCAGAAACTGAGAGCAAAAGCTTATATGCCTCAAGTAACAGGGCAGGTGAATCCAGTGGCAGTCCTGAGCCAGGATTTGGGTAGGAACTGTCAACACTCGCCATGTTTTCTCTCCCTCATGGTTGCAGAAGAATTTCAACCCACTGACAAGATGTTAATACAGATTTCACCAGTAACAAAAGCAAAGATTTATCCATGATCTCTGGGCTTCATGCGTTAAATGCATCCCTTTATTATATTCCCAAAAAAAGCTCTATGAAGTAGGTACTATCATTGCCTCAGTATTAAATGAGGACACACATGGCTTGTAAGCAAAGCCTTTCAAGCCACAGAATCTGACTCCAAGCCTGGGCTTCTAGACTCTTCCAGAAGGACCAGAGGAAGGAGATGGATGCTTATTTTTTTAATAAACAGACACACTACAAAGTAAAAACTTTTGTTTTTCTATCTTAGTCTAGGTAAATAAGTTTGGTCTCAGGCTCCTGTACTTGGAAGTTGAAATGGGGCTGGAGTGCAAGAAATGTCCCCAGTCCTCCTCCCCAGGATGGGGAGGTTCACCAGAGAGGCCACAGTCAGGGTTCCCGGGCAAACCATTCCCGCTGAACACTATTAAGTAAAAAAATTAATGCCCCCCCCCCAAGAATAGTCAAGGAGTTTCAAAAATATTGTTCATGAGAAAATCAATCAAAAACTTTTAGTTGAACATTTCCCTGTGTTAACAGAGGAAATCTGAACACACTGGAGAAAATGTCTTCTATTTTAGATGCTCAGCAGGGAGGGGCCTGTGGCTCACTGCAGGAAGGGAAGCAAGCCAGTTCTTTCCAGAAATACACATGATGCCACCTTTACATTGCACAAGAAATGTATCAGTCCTGGTTATAGGATTCCTAAAACACCTCTAAACTTCCCTAAAAATATACCGATACACTTAGCTGATCACTGAAGGCAGCAGCCCTTGCCAGGGCAGACTCGTTAACAGAATACATTGTCTATGTGTCTGGTTGGTGGACTTTATGAAGTTCATGACAAATATTACGAAAGCCTGTGCAGCATGCATCTGTACAGTCATTTACTCTAAGCAGTCAAATCAGCATGAATGCCGTCCACACCATTACAACCTGACAGGGTAATAAGGAGGACAAAATTAGCACTCACACAAATGGAAACATTGAAAACACAGTGAACAGGGAAATGATTCATTTATGGGCAAGGTGGTCTCATAAGTATTTTAGAATAAACTACATTCCCAATTTAAAAAGAAAAAGCTCCAGACAAGTATCTCTCATTCAACAGAAATGTCATAAGTGAACCTCTAGGGACAGAACAAAAGTAATTAGGAAAGCTCTTGAGAAAATATACCAATTTATGGATTGTGACTCATCACCCTGGTCAACTTGGTTTCTTATAGAATGGATGACTAAATTGGTGTTGAATGCTCACAGGAGTAAAACAGGAAAAAAGGAAGCTATATTAAGTAAACAAGAGGTAGAAAAATGACAGATGGAAAGATCAGTGACAAGAGCAGCAGTATAAAGAATGAGATCATCATTTCTGGGCACACACTTACAATCGAGGGTTTATGTGACTTCTTCTTATCCTAAGAGTAATTTCATAAATTACATTGATTCCCGTAATTTTATTGCAACAGGTTAAATTTCAGTGAAAAAAAAATTAAAGTTCAAAATGTCATCAGTGGCAAAAGATATATTAAAACTTAAAAATATTGACATAAAACAATCGAAATATCATATAGAAATAGTATTAAATATTCCAAAGAAAGACATTTATTTTCTGAATGTCTGGAAAAGTTCAATGAACACAGAAGCTCAATCAATACTGTTGAGTAAATACAGGAATTAATATTTCATGTGATATTTTATTGAGATCTGACATTTTGTCTACATTCTGCATCTGAAAAAAGTCCCTAATATTGTAAAATTAGTACATTCAAAGCTTTTGAAAAATGATCATTATTATTTTAGTATAGTTCCAATAGTTAAATGTTCATTTTGAGCATGGGTGAATGCATATAGAATAAATAATTTGGGGGGGCAAAATGCTTAACATTTTATACTGAAATGAACATTTCCCCATGTAGAAGGCAACCTTTAAATCATTCACAACAAAGTTGATACAGTCCGCTGTTACTTACATTTACATAAATGTTCCCTTTACTAATTTCTTAAATCTGCTTACATTTTTTAACGCAAACTCTAATAATGAAAGGGGTTGCTTTTCTGGCACATATTCCCTGAGATTATTTTGAATTGATATACTTTAGTCATCTATTCAAACATCAAAAATAAAAGCCCAGCCCTTACCTCAGGCGCAGGAATAGGGTGACACCAAAACGCGGCCCTCGTGGACAGTAACAGAATGAAGATGAGATGGATTTTCAATGAGCTGCAGAACAGGGAGGAAAAACCACAAACATTTAGTCTCATCTGGGCAAGGACAAGTGAAAAAGCATATAAAGACTCAACATTTTTCTTTGCGGAAAAATTCAGCCTTTTACCCAATCATCCTGGACTTCCCCAAATCTGCGCAAATAGGTAGTTTTATTGCCAAATTCCTCACACTTACTGTCAGAGCCTCCTTGGGTGGGCCTTTTATACCAGAAAAGTTCTGGAGTAAAAATGTCATCATGTCCTGTCCTGTGTGACTAATTGGCCTGACTGTGCCCTTTTGTTCTCGTTAAGTATGAAAAGGACAGTAACATTCAGGCAGTGTCACTGAGCCACCAGCTCTTGACTGCATTTAGAGTTTGCCATTAAGAACATCCTTCAAAAGCATTGTCTCCCAGACCGCGTCATTGTCACATAGATGGCCAGAGGTCTCTGAAGGAAGTAAAAGTTTTTCAACTTAGCATTGAAACACTTAAGAAAAATGACATTATTTCCTTGAATGTCCCAGATGTCTTATTTCAGAGACTAACACCAAAGAAATCCCGACCAGAAAGAAGAGCATCGGCCAGATAATGTATGCAGATTATTTAAATTTGCTGCACAAGATCCCCTTCCTGTAGGATTTCAGCAGTTAAAGCAGGGAAATAAATGGTGCACCCTTTCCACTGGTCATGGAATTGAAGGGAGGGCACCGTGGCTGCCCCCTTCCCATGCGCATTCCCAACGCCTCTGCCCAGAGTTCTGGGAAAGCCTGCCTGCCACGTGTCTTCCCCCACCTCCCCGGAGGGTGTGGGGTTTTCTGGGAAGCTTCTGCTGCCCTTGCACTTCAGTGGACATCTGCATTAATAAATTGACTCGGGAGCTCTGAGCATGGACAGATGCTGCTGAGGCTTACAATGGAGAAAAATACCAAGGGAGGTGCTTTATGCTTGGATAACTAGTGTTTCTGAGATGGTGCCAACGTTTTTTAATGCAAAGCAACCGAGGATAGTCCTTCCTCCTCAAGGTCGCACATTTTGGAGGACAAGGCTGCTCTTGTCCTGGGCATCCGCTGTCTGTTTGTCGGGGCTGCGTTCTTTCCTTGGGGAACTGCCATTCAGATGATTTCATGCAGTTGTCAATCGTATAGTGACAGTTTGCCTGTGGCAAAGAAAAGCAGGTGACCCAGACATTCAAGTGAACCTGGGTCATGGGGTTAGGGCCAGGCTAGGGGCTGGGGAGGGCAGCCCGAAGACCTCTGCTCGGAGTTCTCTGGGGACATCCTAGACTTTGGGAAACAACCGGCCTTCACGGAGGGCTGAGCACACACACTCACATTCCAGGTCTCTGTTAATCCAGCCCCTTCGGGGCCTCCACCAAGGTGAACGTGCAATCCCAGGCAGCACAAAACATCAGACGCATGGGATAAATACTCAAAATAGACACACAGGATAAAGCCAGAAAGGGTGAAAAAGCAGATGACAGCAACGATATTTTGCCAAGTGATGAACAATTGACCAGGTAGAACTGAGAAAGGTATTTAATAAAAGACCCTCAACAGGCTCAAAATTTTATGAAAACAGTTAATTTTGTACTACATGTAGTGAAGGGGAGCACCAAAAAAAAAAAAAAAAAAAAAGGATTAAGTGTAATTTTGTTTAAGAATCATCTCAATCAATATCATGTCCTTTCTCCAATTTCCATTTCCAGACGCCACCTACTCCCTGGACCTGGCAGGAAACAAGAGTTTTATCCTAAGGGGAGAGTAAAACACAGGGTCTCCTGCCGAAGAGGGTCAGGTGCAGAGGAGTGAGCGGTGCCCTTCTGAAAACTAGGGTTGAGTAAGTTTTGGACTCAATTCAGAGACCCACAAATCTCTTCCTTGACACCACCCTCAGCACACTGCCAAGATGATTTTGACCCTGAAGACCAGTGAAGGTAATATTCTTCTCTGAGGAACCCCAGAGGAGAATCCTAGAGGTTCAGACATTAGGTTTTCCTAATAAAAACATTTCGGCCAACTGCAATGTCTTAAAGTCTACAGTTGACAATTGCCAATAACTCAGCAAATCTTTCTATGTGCCTTCCGGTGTCTCACTCTTTGATATAAACAGACAACCCACAGACAAAACCGAAAAGATGGAAGGATACTTAGTCAGAACCCAGTAAGAACAAAGATGGGGGCGAAGACTACAGCAATCGTAATTTATCACACACACCCATAAATAGAGACCAAAACAAACAGAAAAAGTAACTTGAAGGAAATAAGACAAAATGCAGAAGAAGAAAACTTTTTAAAATACCTAATATCCTCAGAGAGAAAAGAAAAAACATTGTACCTACAAAGCAAGAAAAGAAAGCTATAAAAAGGGAGATATTTGAGGACCAAAAAAAAGCTCATGGAAATTAAAACTACTAAAAAGCTCAGCAGAAGAATTAAAAGATAAAGTTAAATAAATCTCCCAGACATAAAGGCAAAAAAAAGGGGGGGAGAAAAATTAAGATAATAAAAGAATATACATAGTCTTGCATATTCAACTCAGAAATAATGGGAATTTTACAGAAGACAGTATAAAAATAAAGGGGAAAGAGGCAGCCATAAAAACTCAAGAACATTTTCCACAACACAAGGCTGTGAGTTTTCAGATGGAGAGGACGCTCCACACGTCCAGCACACTGGATAGAATTCACCCTCACCAAAATACAGCAAAGTGAAATTCAGCAAACTGAACCTTCCCAGCTTCCAGATTTCCTGCAAAATTTCAGAAGTCAGAAGTACTTTGGACTTCTCAAAAGCAACACTGGGAGCTTCGAAGACAGAGCCGTTCAAATCCTAGGGGGGAATTGTTTTCAATATGGAATTTATTCCTCCAAATTCAGGAATAACTAGAATTTATTCCTCCCATTAAGTAAAACTCTAATAGACATTTTCAAATATGTGAAATCTCCGAATTGCCCCTCCCTCCAACTCCTTTCTTAGGAAGCCCCTTCAGGGCCTCCACCAAAGTCAGTGTCCAAGCCCAGGCAGCTCAAAACCTGGGACACACCTAGGAGGCCATGGACGTGGGACACAAGAGAAAACTTTCAGGGTGACCACAGAGAGAGCTGTGCAGCGAGGTTTGTATACCAGACCTGGAGAGGAACAAAGCAGAGTGTTCCTCTCCCAACAAACTCTGGGAGAGACTTCTGCAGGGGGTGAAAAGTCACGGGGTGTCTGAGTGTCTTGAGAGGAGAATTAGGCAATTGGGGAACTCAATATTGAATTAGTGACAATTCCATAGAGAAAAGAAAAAGTGGAACACATATTCACTCTGATGACAACAGCGGCAGATAAGAAAGAAAAATAATCACAGTTAATGACTTGACTCAGCTGCGGGTAGCACTAGCATAGTTATAATAACGCAATTATTGAATAATGCCCAGTCAGAAGAGTGGTGTTAGAGAGGACAGATTTCTGCAGGAGAAGTGAATTGCCTGACTTCTGTAAAGGGAATTCAAGATACAATGATGAAACATGAAAGATAAAAACGCAACATGTTATTTAGAGATAAATAGGAAGATTATTAGTTGAAAAGGTTGGAAGTGATGATTCTGGGGGAGGAAATTGAAAAGGGAGCAGAGACTGCTCTTTTCATAAAAGCGTCTCTTAGAACAATTTGATCCCTTAAATAGGGTGCATGATTAACTATGATAAAAGTAAAGCTTTAGAAAATCATATCATTATGGACTAGGTATGTCTGGAGATGCCGGGGGCACCTTACTACTGCGTAGAGAAGGCCTGCCTGACACTGGGGCCCCACTAGAAATCAGGGAACAGAGATGGGGAGTAAGATGGACAGAGAGAAGAAGGGAGAGAGAGAGACAAAGAGGGAGAGAGGGAAGGAGGGAGATAAAGAGAGGTAGAAAGCAAGAGAGAGAAGATGGAGACAGAAAGAGATGGAGAGAGAGAGAGAGATGTCTCTGCCTTTGAAAGTAACCTCTGCTGCCTGAATCAATCACAGCAATGTTTAGTTTAAGAAGCCTTCAGTCCAACACGTGTTTACTGGACACATCCTGTTTGGGGCCCTGTGCCAGATTTGGGGGACCCAAGAACAAACAAGACACCCCTGGACTCCCAAGTCTTATCTTGAGAGTTGTCAGCTAATGTTCAACAGTGGGGTTTATTCTCTAAGTTCGAGTTTATTAAAAGCAGCACCCAGCCAGCAGCAGGGGCAGGAGCAGGGGGAATGGCCCTGACTTCTGGGTAAGGCTGAAGCCCCAGTGTCCCAGCTTCCTTCCTGAGGACTGACGTCCTTCCCCAGAGGCAGAGACTTTCACTCCGTAACTTTAGGGAGTAGGAGCAGACTACCCCTTCCCAGCAGCACAGTCGCCCCAACCTGGAACGTCTATTGCAAGATCTTTCCTTCAACCAGGTTCCGCCTGTGGGGGAGAGAGGAGAGGGCCATGCAGAGGGAGCTTAACAATGTAGGCAGCTGCTGGCTGCACACCACAGAGGGCAGAGGCGCTTCCGGAGCCACCAGGGTTTGGCCTGGAACTGAAGGGTCTGGGTGATGTTTCTGCGGCATGGCGTCCAATGAGGATATTAAGGTGCAATCACAACAGGAAAGACCCATTGTCAGCACCGAAAGTGAAGGTCAGCGCCCTTCTTGTCTGGAATTTGTCAGACTTCTCCCTGAAAGCTGAGCGTTTTATTTGTCACCGTGTAACTGTCTCAGGGTCACCCAAGCCTTGTCACATATTTCCTCCCAACGTCACTGTGAACGCAAGACAGAAGAGCAAACTCTTTTTGACTTTTGCTTCTCATTGGTCAGCCCTAAAGTTCACAGAGACTTTCTTAATCACCCTGCAGAAGTTCAAGTACATCAAGTCAGACATATCTGAGACTGAAAAGATCAAAAAGGCCTTTTCTAATCCCCAGAGCTTCCTGTTCTAATGCCAAGAAATTTCCTACAAGGGCCAACTTTATTGTACTGGGTTTTGCAACTTGCCAAAACAAGGGCCTAGAAAGGTGTGGAAATGGTCTTAAAGCGATACGTGATGAGCTGGAAAAGGTGAGCAGATCACTGCAATTTAGGGTTTTAGTGTCTTTTAAAAAATGCTACAATTTATTTCATTGTCCCTAATTATAATACACTTAGCCCTGCACCTTTCTGCATGTATGAAAAAATCGATTTAATTTTATTGCTTCTTAATTCACACAACTGTTATGTCCTCTGAAAGTATAATTAAAATTCAGAATGTGTCTAAGTACATTTTCTAGTTTTATACTAGAGTCGGAGAAATGAAGGTTTGTGTGGAGCTTAGGTCAATTGAGGGAGATAAATCACCCAGATTCATGGCTGCCCCTGAGATGCTTTGTTAGAGTTTTCATGTATGCATTCTGAATGGGCCCAGGATTCAAGATCAATGTTCTATGGAAATAAAAGGCAAAGAAAAAAGAATCTAGAAAGGGCTGGTACTCATCCTGGTGGAATACAAAAGTGCAGGCAATTCCCCCCTTTGTTCTGGGCATGGCTGGCAGCTTCAGCAGACGACAGTGTGGGCTGATGCGCACTGGCTGTTGGGAGCTGTCCTGTACACTGCAGGAAGCTTACTACTGCACACCAGTACTGCCACCACCTCCACTTGTGACAACCAAAAACATCTGTAGTCTTGACATTGCCATATGCCCCTGGGGGAAGGGGAACCAAAAGTACCCCCTGCTGAGAACTGCTATTCCGAGAGAAGCTTCCTGCTCCAACTCGCTCCTGGCACAGAGCTGGACAGGACGGCCAGGCAGTGTTTTATAATCATAGTGTCATGGTTAATTGGCAGCACACTTTTCTGTATTGATGGTGCATAAAGTAACTGTGCTTCTTAGAGGTGATGGAGTCTTAGATCCAGTGAGATAAGCTTCTTATTTTTAGAGCCATGGAAAGAAGCACTACTGGGAACAAGGGCATATATGCCGCGTGTCGGTTAAACAATTAGTAATAAAATGTGCTGTCAGGTTTGCTTTCCAGATCTTTCTGAATAAGTGAGTGGCCTTTCTAAAGGACTCACTACAGAAAGGGAAAACCCTGTTGTAAAGCCCCTGCTCTGCCGGAGGCAGGGCGGCCTCTGGTGAGAGCATCTTCAGGAGTGTTCTCTGCAGTAGCCAGCATTACCCCTGTGCACAGAGGACTCTCTGTGAGAGTCTACAACATGCCAGGGCCTAGGGGAGGTTCTGGGGGTGCAGCCATAAGTGAACACCACACAGTGGCAGTGCAGGAAAATGGGGACACCAAGGTCAGGGTGGGGTGGGCCACGCCTGGCAGAGCAGAACGCTGGGGAAGGAGCAGGTTGCAGGGTGCTGCCATCTGAGGACCCACAAGGGGCTTGGCCCCATCGCCCCAAGGGCCAGTCGGGTGGACTCAGCAGGTCCCCAGGTGCAGGGTGTGTGCACCAGGCCAGAGCAGCTGGACTGCACTCTGAGGGCCACAGAGTCTGTTTTTGAGCATTCTGGCTGCCCAGAGTTGGTGGCTGAGAGGTCGGTGAGCCGGGTGGCCAGGCCACTCTATGAACTGTGGTGGGGACCCAGATGAAGCTGTGGGGCTGTGGACCACGGTGGTGACAGGGACAGTGGAGGTGGAGACAGAAGGGAAATGACACTGCTGCTGGCTGGATGTGTGGGTGTGATGAGGTGGTCGGGAGTGATCTTTCTCACCAACTCACTACAGCCAGGCAAAAATGCATCACCTCCAAAATGTCAGCCCCTTCCTCTTCTGCTGTGACGCCTCCACACCCCCAGCCCAGCACCCCTTCACCCCGTGGGCACCCGCGTCAGGAGCAGGTATGTCTTCGCTGTTTACGGCGTGCTCTCTCGATGGCCTCCTGCTGAGGCTGAGCGAGTGAGGATCAGATGAAGAAATAGCAGAGAATGAGTGTGTTCTGAGCAGCAAAAGGATCACGCAAGCTCTGCTTCAAGGGGAAAATCACATGTTCGGTGTTATTCTGGAGGAGGTGTCTGTTTATTTGAAAAATACCTATCGAGTTGCTCTCAGCCATGTCCCGTTCTCATCAAGCACAGGATGAACTGGGGAGACCTGAGCTGTCAGGCTTCTGGGCGTATAGGTGGCCCGTCAGCAGTGACCCTCTGGGGGAGGCAGGTATGCACTCCAACGTGCAGCTATGCTGGAGAAGCCAAGTGGACACAGAGACCCCACAGCAGAGGGGAAGCAGGTGGCAGTGGACCTCTCCAGATGTGTGGGGACACTGGAGCCAGGTGCAGAATGTTCCTCTTCTTTAATTGCCTCTCGGAGGAGATCGGACTAAGGATATGAGGCAGACTCCCCCAGATGGTCACCACTGACTGGCCAGCTCATCCACCAGAAGCCTGATCCCCAGCAGGGCTGGAAGACGGTGTGGGCATGGGGACCAGGTTCACCAGGTGGGACAGGGGGTGGAGGAAGAGAGTCCCTGCCCCTCACATCTCTTGATGCCCCAGCCAGGTGTGTCCAAGGAAGGACAAGCCCTGCAGAAACAGCCACTAACTCCAGGCGTCCAGCCCCACCACTGCCTCCTGCTCCCCTTCCTCACCCCTAGAGACAGTTTCCAGGATGACCCCCCTGACTGCGGTGATGCCCAGAGCAGCTGAGAATGAAGGGGCAACCCTCACCTGGCCCTCCCACCCCCACCGGCTCACATCCCCAGAAGAGCTTGACCTGGGCTCCCCTGCTGAAAGGCCCAAGGCAGGAGCAGGGCTGCTGGGTTTGCTGAGTGAGGCGTCTTCCCTGCAGACAGCCCCGCAGGACCCAGAGACCTCACACATCCTCTCTCCTGGGCCCTGCTGAGTACGCCCTCACTTCCGCCTCTGTCCTCATCTTCCTCCAAGGCTCTGGACCTCTCATCCATATATTCTACGAGCTAGTTTTATGAGCACCACAGTTATTTTCCAACTATGTACCCATTTAAACTTTACAGTCTTTTATTAAGGGCTGTATTCATGGACAAATAAATACCAGGCACTTGAAACTTTATCTACTGGAAGCTCCTGCTTTGGCCTACAGAAGGATCCTGATCTCCCGGCTAAAACAATTTCCTGTCTTTACCTCTGAAAGATAGAGCTTCTGAGCCTCAGAGTCCTAAACGGGGTGAGATAAATTTGTACCTAACCCAAACTCTTATTTTGAGCACTTTTCAAAAATCACTTTTCATTTCTTTTATTTAGAATTCCAAAAATATCAAGAGATATTAAGTACATTTAATTGCCCTGCAAAAATGGACATTCGAGCCCAACAATAAATATGAGCTCTGCAGTACATGCCGTCTGGGTTTGGAGTGGACTGCGGGTATGTTGTTCCCTCTGCATACTGGACTGATTATAAATACAGTTGCCTGCAAAAATGTCAAGGGCGTCCGACTAATCTTTTAACCATACAATTAGTAATAGATACTGTAATTCACTCCCAAACAAATGAGAGGTCACTGAGCCCAATACAAACATCTCATTTGCTGTGAACGTTTGTGCCATCTCTGCTTATCTTGTCAGATGTTTAATCAAGAAAAATTTGAAATATGGATCAGATGATGGCCAGAAGGGAAAAATAAATACCTAAGCAGTGTGGGGGCAAACAGGAGAGAAGGCGGCTTGGATATGTGTCATGTCATCAGAACATCCTGCTAAGCCTGGAGCTGGGTGGGAGGGAGATCACTTTTATTCCCTGCCCCTTTCTTTTTCCAGCTGAGGTTTGTACCTGTTATTGTCCACCAGTGTGGGAAGGACCGGCCATGCTGTCACCTGCCTCTTTATATTGCAAGAAAAGCAGGAAGATAAACGGAGAATCTGCTTGTGGGCTCCATCTGGGAAAGCGCTGACAGGACTGTGTGTTTGAACTTGCACTTGGATAGCAGGTTCATTTTTTTTTTTTTTTTATTGTTGGGGATTCATTGAGGGTACAAGAAACCATGTTACACTGGCTGCATTTGTTGGGTAAAGTTCCTCTTACAATCGTGTTTTGCTCCCAAAAGTTGTGGCACACACCAAGACCCCACCCCCCTCGCTCCTTCCCTCTCTCTGCTCTTCCTTTCCCCCACCCCACCGTGTCAATAATTGTTATTAATTGTCCTCATATCAAAATAGAGTACATGGGATTCATGCTTCTCCATTCTTGTGATGCTTTACTAAGAATAATGTGTTCCACTTCCATTCAGGTTAATACAAAGGATGTAAAGTCTCCATTTTTTTAATGACTGAATAGTATTCCATAGTGTACATATACCATAGCTTGTTAATCCATTCCTGGGTTGGTGGGCATTTAGGCTGTTTCCACATTCTGGTGATTGTAAATTGAGCTGCAATAAACAGCCTAGTGCAAGTGTGCTTATGATAAAAGGATTTTTTTTCCTTCTGGGTAGATGCCCAGTAATGGGATTATAGGATCAAACGGGAGGTCTAGCTTGAGTTCTTTGAGAGTTCTCCATACTTCCTTCCAAAAGGGTTGTGTCAGTTTGCAGTCCCACCAGCAGGGTAAAAGTATTCCCTTCTCTCCACATCCACGCCAGCATCTGCAGTTTTGAGATTTTGCGATGTGGGCCATTCTCACTGGAGTTAGATGGTATCTCAGAGTGGTTTTGATTTGCATTTTTCTAATAATTAGGGATGATGAGCATTTTTTCATGTTTATTAGCCATTCATCTGTCTTCTTTAGAGAAGATTCTATTTATGTCTCTTGTCCATTGCTATAAGAGATTGTTGGCTTTTTTCATGTGGATTAATTTGAGTTCTCTATACATCCTAGTTATCAAGCTTTTGTCTCATTCAAAATATGCAAATATCCTTTCCTATTGGGTAGGTTGTCTATTTGCTTTGGTTGTTGTCTCCTTAGCTGTACAGAAGCTTTTGAGTTTAATTAAGTCCCAATTGTTATTGCAATTGCCGTGGCAGTCTTCTTCATGAAGTCTTTCCCCAGGCCAATATCTTCCAGTGTTTTTCCTATGCTTTCTTTCAGGATTTTTATTGTGTCATGCCTTAAATTTAAGTCTTTTATCCATCTTGAATCAATTTTTGTGAGTGGAGAAAGGTGAGGGTCCA
>CAUYON010068535.1:0-41917 GCA_963573935.1 Arctocebus calabarensis
CAATAAAATATCACAAGACAAAAGAGAAAGCAATCTCACTGTTTTAAAGGAAGATATTTCATGCAAAGTATCAACTCTGCCCCCCCCCCAAAAGCCCAACCTCCCAACAAACAAAAGACTATCTGGTAATTACTGCTATACTGACATATTAACCACAGTATAGTCATTCATAGGAAAATAGTAACTTCATATAAATTGGATTCAATTTTGACAAGGTACATTACTTGAACATTAATTTTTTAATTCAAATTGTCGATATGTTGTTTAGGATATTGCATCCTCATTTATAAGTGAAACATGTTTGTAATTTCCCTTTATAACAATATATTCTCTCCAATTTCAATATCAGGTGTATCCAGATCAAGTTGAAGGATATTGAAATATTTCTCCTTTTTTTATTGTTTATAAGATTTCTGGAATTGCTTGTCTTGTAAAATCATTGTAGTCTATGAGTTTATGATAGTTTGAACTTTGTTATCTCATTTAATTCATTGCTTAATTACTATTTTACATTTTCTAAATACTTTTATTGTTGCATATTGTGGATACGTATGATTATATTAGTAAATCTGTATAGGGTATGTGTGATGTTTTGATACAGGCATAGAACGTGATTAGTCTAATCAGAGTAATTGAAGTATTCCCCCCCTCAGGCATTTGTTTGTGTGTGTGTGTTAGGAACATTCCAATTCTGCTTTTTTAGTTATTTTAAACTGTACCCCAATTTATTGTCAGTTACAGTCACTCTGTTGCGCTATCATTGTTCACTCTTTCAGTCTACCTATATTTTTGCAGCCATTAACAATCCCCACCTCAGTCCCTGCTTTCTGTTACTCTAACCACCCTCTAATAAGGATCATTCTACTCTGTCTGCAAGTCAATTATTTTTAATGTTTAGCTTCCACATGTGGGTGAGAACATGAAAGATTTGTCTTTCTGTGCTTGGCTTATGTCACTTAATATCATGTTGTCTAGTTCCATCCACATTGTTGCAGATGACAGCATTTCACTCTGTCTTGTGGCTGTTATTCTACTGTGTGTATATAGCACAATCTCTTCATCCTTTTATCCTCTGATGGATTCCGAATCTTGGCTCCTTGGAGTAACACTGCAATAAACATGGGTGTGTAGATATCTTTCTAGTATACTTAGGCAAACTCTTTATCCAAATCACTTCTAGAGAATTTCAGGGATACGGGTATAATTGTAAGGTGAACTGCCTATCTATGAGGCCATGACAGGTTGAAAATCACAATTTTGTAGTATCCAAGCAGCACCACACTTAGTGACACTTGTTTCTGGCAGACCTAGTGACCTTAAAACCAGCCTTAGTAATTCTGGTCTGGCCTTTTGCCATCTTTATATCAAACAAATTTTAAACACCTTTGAATACTGAAAAAAACTTATTGCTCACAAGATGACCATGTGTACACGGATAAGGTTTTAGTGGGGGCCACAAAGACATTTCGAATTTTATTGAGGGCAAACTATAAGTAACAAATGAAGTTGTCTTCTACAAATACTCTATACTTACGGCAACAGAGGAATAAGGCAGGGTAGTAGTAGCCTTGTTTGATAAATGAAGACATTGAGTTTTACAAAGTTAGGAGAATTGACTAGAACCACCGCCAGATAATAATAGAATCATTATTCCAATTCATATTTTTTAAATCCATATTTTTTATGCTAACATCTTATATCACGTATGGAAGGGATGTTTATATAGAAGTCAAAACTGTTCACATATTTTTAAAAAGACATTCCTTTTATTTCTCTAACATCGTTTGTGAGGGTAACGGGACTTTCTACAAGTGTGAGTGTAAAGACACTGGTAACATTCACAAACTCTGGCTCCTTGTTCCTGGCTTTTCATTACAAGTTCTGTCCCAGCGTTGTCTTTACTGCACCAATAGCAGCACCTCATGGCATACTTTCCCTGACATCGTCTTCTATATGTAGTCTACTCAAATGAAAAGAACAGACACACAGGAGAGTGCCAATTATTTTTTATTGGTCCTTTCCTCGTACATACAACTTTCAGACTAGAGGGAAAACAACTGGCTCTGTAAACATCAAATTCACATTAGAGTTCTGCATTTCCTTCCAATGACTGTTTATTTCCTTAAAATTCTGATGATTCACATCCCCATTATGCACATTTTACCAGCATCTTTCTCATCATTCTAATTTATTCTCTAACCATCGCCCACTGGCATCATGTAACAGCCTGGCTCCAGGTGCTGGGGATTTCCCCCTTTTTGTTTTATTGGGCATAGAATGAAATAACAAACCTAAAAAATATTTTCAAATTCTGGGCTGCTTTGCTTATAGGAGAGAGGAAGGTTTGCATGTCTACGCTATGAGGAGACCTAATTTGTATTCCTCTTGTGCTGAGCAATCCCTGCAGAGTCTTGCACAATCAATTGTATCTCGCAGCAATGAAAACAGCAATGCCCCTCCCACATCTGACATCCAGCTGATGATCTCCAGTGTCCTTGTATCACTTTCTATTTTTGTTGATGAAACATTTGACAAATTGTGTCTCTGCTCTATTTGTTTCATTCTTTTTATCATTTTTATTTACATGAGGAACAGGAGATAACTTAATTTTTTAATAGGATTTCTCCTTTCTTGATTTTTCCCTTTAATAGCTACAGTAAACAATATTTTCCCTCTCGTGTATGATTTTCTTAAATATATTTATATTCTGTTTCAATTTGTGAGAATTGTTTAATGTGACATGGAATAAAATATGCCTCTAAGTAATCTCAATCAGGCATTTACACTAACTAGTAATATTTCGGGTAATTCTCCCCTTCCCATGGGATCATTTATTTCCTCCTTTAATTGGAAAAGCAAGATTTTTAAGTTGGTAACAAAGTGCAATTATCTTTCTGTGGCCTCTCCTAACATCTGTTTACACTTGTATTTTTAATGCATCTTATTTAGTTTGGAAAGCTTTTTACCTCCCTTGACAATTCTGATAAGAAGTTCAATATTATTCATGCAAACATATGTCATTTTCTGTATTAAACTGGGAAAAATATTCAAGATAATTGAATTCAAGAAAAATATTCAAGATAATATTCTTTATAAGGTTCATCCATTTTAATAAGATGGATATAGCTAATACTCTAAATATTAAAATGAGGATATTTATGTACTTCTTAATATTAAACATTAATGTACTTCTTAATATTAAACATCTATAGGAATGCAACAAATATCGAACATTGTCCTATTTTATATAATTAGCATATAATCTTTTTGAACATATAGTAACATTGATGTTTCAAAAATTATACCATGAAATTTATTCCAAATATTAAGTTTCTATATATGTGATCAGTTTACATAATGAAAACACATGAAAAATTGGGAAACTTCCCCAATTCAGTTATAAAATAAAATATATTAGATGGTTATTTTGTTGTTGGTACTTGGCTAAGTGCTAGGAATGAAGTGTTTCCTTGTGAAGATGACCATTTATCAGTGAAATGTGTGAAACACTAAACATTTTTTAATTGTTTTAATAAATGATTACAAAGCCACTGCTAACATTCACAAACTCTGGCTCCTTGTTCCTGGCTTTTCATTGCAAGTTCTGTCCCAGCATTGTCTTTACTGCACCAATAGCAGCACCTCATGGCAAAATTTCCCTGATATCGTCTTCTATATGTAGTTTACTCAAATGAAAAGAACAGACACGCAGGAGAGTGCCAATTATTTTTTTATTGGTTGTTCCCTCATACATACAAAATCTCCGAATATATGAGCAAGTAATTCCATCTAAGACTCAGGAAAATCGTCCCATGTTAATAGTTGAGTTATAAAATAGAGAAAACAAACAGTGACATTCTGGCAGGAAACTGGAATCAAAGATTTGTAAAGCACATGGTATGGTAGGAAGACAAAGAAATTTGTATTAACATTTTAGGGCTGACACAAAGGTGGGTCACTTGAGGTCTTAAGACCATAAATGGTCTTCTGCAGCCTTTTGATGGAATCCAATTTTACAGAACAAGTTTTTTTTTATTTTTATTAATATATTTCTGTTCATTTTCTGTATTCTAATTTTATTTTTTAAATGAATACATTTAAAATACCAAAGAATAAAGTAAATTTCAGTGAAATGATCCTCCCAGATTGACCAGTCTGGAACATTACTAAGCGGTAAGGACTGAGTCGATGGCTGCTGCACTCATGATTTTGTTCTAAATTCCTCACCTTGCTTGCTTCCTCAACTTCTGACAGCAGTGTGCTGTGTTTTTGCTTGAAGTGGACTTTGTGAATAGTCAACAGTACTTTTTTAATTCTAACCAGTGTGGATTTGGGGGTATCATTCTAAAGTATGTTAGCTATTGCAGGGATAAGTGTTAGCAAAATTTTTTTCTTTGTGAGAACAGATAGTTACATTTTTATGAAGAGCAGAATCAGTAATGTGAATCATTGGAAGCAGATTTCTATAGGAATGCAACATTTCTATGTGATATGTCACTACAAAACGTCTTGAATAATTCTTTGCAAGGTGAAACTAGGTCTATATGCAATATGTGGCAAAAGTCCAAGCATTTTGAAGAACAAGAATTTTGGATGAACATTTTCCTTAACAATGTTCTATACAGTTTCCACATACATATATAAATGCCTGTGTGTGTGTATATATATGTAGATACGCACATATATATACTCTCCTCTCATGAAGGGAAAGTGTAACCGCACTCCTTAAATGTAGACTCTGTGTAGTGACTTTCAAAAAAAAAATTTTTTTTTTTGTAAAGACAGTCTCACTTTCTCGCCCTCCATAGGGTGCCGTGGCGTCACACAGCTCACAGCAACCTCCAATTCCTGGGCTTAGGCAATTCTCTTGCCTCAGCCTCCCAAGTAGCTGGGACTACAGGCGCCCACCACAATGCCCCACATTTTTCTGTTTGGCCGAGGCCAGGTTTGAACCCGCCACCTTTGGTATATGGGGCTGGTGCCCTACTCAATGAGCCACAGGCGCCACCCTCTTTCAAAATTTTTATAGGGAAAAATGCAGTGGCTTTATAACAGAGAACCTTTGAAAATAATATGTAACCAGTTGATCCAAGTCAATGACAACTGTGACAATTGTTTGATAGTACTACATATGTATTCTTAATATGATGCAATAAAACTGGCATGAGAGACATGGCTCCCTCTACCCACCATCCATTGACAAATTTGTTCATTTGCAATACACACATATGGTGATTTCAGAATTGATAACGCACATCCTGGAGAAAAGCCATTGAATCAGAGTACAGTCCTTGCATACAGTTCCCTTAAACTTAAGTCTTATAAACTTCAGTCATATTCAAAATTACTTAGGTAGTACCTTTTCCCCGTACTCCTATTGGCAAGGTCATTTTTTATGTATGTATAGAAATTAATATTTTAACAAAAATTACCTTAAACTTTAAATATATATTCAAAGGTTTTATAGTTTTTATACAAAAAGAAACAAAAAAATTTATTAATCATGAATAAGTTAGAATAACTCATTATAAGATGATTCTCTTTTTAAAGGCAAAAGATACTTAATAGCTGTATCTATAGTATATTTATTAGGTTGAAATTATCTTCACCAAGGTAAAAACTAATTTGGTAATTGCTCTACTTAAGTAGCACTTACCACATCATTTTTCAACAATTATAAGAAAGCAGTAGGTACTTAGTTGTGAAGTTAATTTCTATACAACTAATTTCCAAAGATTTTAACAACTTGAAATACCAACTATCTTTTTTTTTTTTTTTGAGACAAGTCTCACTCTTTTGCCCTGGGTTGAGTGCCATGGCATCATCATATCTCACAGCAACCTCAGACTCTTGGGCTAAATCAGTCCTCTTGCCTTAGCCTCTTGAGTAGCTGTGGTTATAGGTATGCACCACGACGCCTGGATAGTTTTTCTATTTTTAGTAGAGACAAGGTCTCGCTCTTGCTCAAGCTGGTCTCGAATGCTTGAACTCAAGCAATCCACCTGCCTTGGCCTCCCAAAATATTAGAATTGCAGGCCTGAGTCACTGCACCCAGCCAATACCAACTATCTTGAGAAAAGCAAACTAATTTGTGATGTCTTCAGGCAAATTTTACACATGTTTCAATTACCAGTCAACCCTTGGGATAGACTAAACAAACTCTGAATCTTCTGAGATTGCACCAGCAAAATTAATTTAAAAATCATACTAGGTGTAGGAAGATTTGTCCTACTGAGCTGTTAACATAGTCTTAAAATAGAAAGAAACAAACGTTAAGTACTCGATGGATACCTTTCACAGACCTTTCAACGCAAGTACTCTGCATGAGTATGATAAGAAACTAAGCATTTGAGCACGCTGTGAGATTTATTGCTTTCAGGAGCATAGCATTCCTCCTCTCTAGTGGTCATCTTGGACATAGTGCCCTCTCAAACTTTGCTCACTCTCTGAAAAACAGCACCTAGGGTAAGACATCAAGGAATCAAACCAAAATTGGAGAGATAAAAATGTATGCATCCCCAATCTGTATTTTTCAGTAGATTGCTCATGACCTTGAACCCTCCCCTTAATCTCTTTGCCTCTCCCTTTCTCCACATAGAAGTTTATTGGTTTGGGAGTACTCTAATAAATCTCTAATTTTAGTAGAATATGATTTTCTAGCAAAGGTTATATCTGACATTCCTTATATCTCTCATCCCATCTATAAGTATATATAGTTATTTTCATTCAATATTTTTGCAGGTTAGGATAATATTCTAAGGAAACTTCATTCAATCTTAGATTCACAGAAAACTATTCAAATAAATGACTGAACAAAATCAACAGGTGTGATGGGCATATTTGTTCATCTAGAAGACAATAGGGATAATTACTACTGGTATCCAAGGTAAATTTTTGGCATTTAACTATCTACTGTGTTCTAATTCATATTTATCAAAATTGTATTCTACATGGAATCTCATTCTATTAAAAAATGAATGACTAACAAGAAAAGATTATTTTCATCACAGTCAGTAGTGCCAATAGTGACAGATTAACTGTAGTTAGAAGTGATGTAATAATGTCAAATAATTATATCATCAAATAGCCAGCTAAAAGCAGTTTACTATTTTGTTAACCAAACAATTAGATCAAAATACCAGATTTTAAAATTAAATTAATTCATCTCTCGTCCTAGACTTCTTCAATGATATCCCTAATGCTACTTGGTTGAAGTTAGTGTTCAGAATAATGTATACTGTTAAATATTAAGATAAAAATAAGTGACGAATATTCTGAAATTTGAACTTGTGTTATTTAAAAAAAGTCTAAACTAATACTGTGGATATGCAAAATAATATCACAACATCACTAAGCACTAGATGCCAGGTTTCTTAGAGACAATGTAACATTGCAGCAAACAAAGACAAATGTAAGCCAAACTATAAAATGCAGCAAATCAACTTGGAAAATATTAATGCAAGAAAAACACAGTCACTCCTTTATACTCACATATTTAACTGCTTACCTACTACTTCACCCAGATACTCTATTAAATTTAACATGTCTAAGGAAGAACTACCTTTAAACCTGTTTATCCTTCAATCTACTCAAGTAAGTAGCAACAGCATCCTTCTAGCCCACTCTTTGAAGTCACCTTTTTTTTTTCATTAGATCATAAATACATTTATGCCATTATGGGATTCAATGTGTTGATTATTTATACAAATTAGAGTGCTTACATCCTATATTAATTAATCCTAATTAATATAGCCTTCACCTCATTTACCCAATTACAGTGTTAAGACATTTGTGTTCTACACCTGATAGATCCAACTTGTACTTGCAATTTGCTCCATAGGTGTGGTCCCCCTATTAACCCTCCATAGACCCACCCCCTTCCCTTCCCTCCTTCATTCTAGGCTATAATTGCGAGGTCACCTTTAATTCTTCTTTCTATATGTTAATATGCAATCAGTTGAGAAATGCCCACAGCCATGTCTTTGGATATATCTCCTATCTAACCACTATCCAATCTATTTACATAACACCATGGTCAAAGCCATATTATCTCTCTTCTGAAATAGTGCATTAGCTCTCTTAACTGGGTTGGCTGCTTCTACCTGTGTGACTGCAGTCTACTTTCAACACAATCCTGTAAAATCCAAATTGTAATATTATCACTTCTTAGCTTCAAACTGTCTAATCCTCCAGTAAGACAGTTGTGAATGTTTGATTTATCTACCTTGCTGCACCAAGAGAAAGTGCACATCAGAGGAATCCCGGGGAGTGTCAGTAAGACAGAACTTAGCAGTGAGGACATCTTTGAAAGATTGTAGGGAAGAATCAGAAAGCAAAATTCTGTTTGGATGTTATTAATAAGCTTCACAGTTTAGTAGCTGAGTATTCTGGTATCATTATTCAGATGGCAAGAATAATGTAAAGCTGTTAAAAGTGGCAATCACATACAAGAAAAAACTGGTAATTATTTTGTTGCTGTAATGTCCTTTTTACTGTGTTCTTTTACAAACTGCGTTGATAATGTAGAAAAGTAACAATCATTTTACAAAAAAACCCAATAATATCACAGTAAAGTAAAAGACCTTATTAAATTTCATCACACCTCTCTGACTTTATTCCTATGACTTTACTCAATCTTTTTCATACACACTTATGTCTTTTCTTTTTCTGCAAAAGCTAAATATATATGAGATCTTTACACTTGATATTCTTCTGTCCAGGATGCTTCTATTCAAGACAGGTAGCTAGCCCATTTCCTTTCCTTCTTCAGACCCCGACTAAAGTGTCACATTCTAGGATTTCTTTCATGGTGAGATTAACATTGCAAATCTTACCCTGAAAATATACTCTGTCCCCATTTTTAGCACATTTTTTTTCTCAATAACACATCTTCGGTCTGGCTTGCCATGCATTTACATAGTTCTTTTGTTTATTGTCTCCTTCCTTGTATTATAATTTAAATTACATTAAGGCAGATATTAATACCTTGGTGCTTTTTCTTGATGAAACTTATGCCTAAAACAGTGCCAAGCACAAAAGGTATTCACTCAAGGTACACTGAAAGAAAACAGTGAAAAAAACAGGTGGTTTCTTTAAGTCTACATCAAAATCGTAAATTTTAGTAGTTCAAAATGTTTTTTTCTACTTTAATGCCAATGTCTATGATAATTGCAATGATGGATTTCTTTCAGGATTATAAGGTCAAACAAAAATTCCAAAGGAGATAAACTAAAATTATTAATAGGTTGTTTTCAATAATGCCATAATTTTGTGTATTTTATAGTTTTGGAAAATTATTTGGGAGACATTTCTACAATGGGAAATTATTATATCAGTATGTTCAGGAAAATTTATCCCATAGAAATCCTGACTTAAGGATGCCTTAGAAATAAATCTATCCTGTTATGCTTTAATTTTAGAAATGTTACCATAAAAAATTATCCATTTGATAATTATAATATGTATTTAGTATGGGATAATCTAATATTTTAAATATCCATAGTTTTATATAGTAAAATAAAGCATTTTTTGTTTTTTGCCAGGGTTCCTAGGATGGAGCTTTCTAACTTTTTGAATTCCTCCAGGAATATGTGTGATTTTATTGCTGATAGTGATCTGGTAGGAATACACTTCAGTTTATGCAAACTTGCTAATGTAAGGTCAACCCCTAGATAGGCTCAGGACGGGGGCTATCTTTGCTGGGTAGACAAAGCATGTGATTAGTGGGCTGTGGCTGTGAATCAGGTGACATGAGCTGTCACGTGGGGAAGGGACAAGGGCTATAGATTCAAGCATATGGCCAGTGATTCTATCACTCAAGATTAGATAACGAGACCTCATCAAACATTAGAAACTGAAGTTTAGTTGACCATTCTGGTTGGATCCATCGTGATTCCATGATGACACAACGCAAAACTCTATGGTTGGGTCTTTCTTAGATCTCAACCCATAGGGCTCTTCTTTTGAGTGGTTCAGATTTGCAGCCTTTAATTACAAGTACAGCAGTTCTATGAATTCTATGAATTATGCTAGTGAATTTCTGTATCTGAAGGGTTGGAAGAACCCTGGATTTATAGCCCATTGGTCAGAATAGCTGGTGTTTTCAGAATTTCTAGAACTTATAGCTAGTATCTGATGTCAGGACAGTATTGCTAAAAATTGAGCCTTTAACTTGTGAAGTCTGCTTTAACTCCAGGTAGTTTGGTGTCAGAATAGTACTGCACATATTTATTCTTCATGCGATTTAACATTTAATAACTGCCTTGCATCAGTAATTATCACAGATATTAGAGGATGATACAAAGATAAAAATAGACATTATCATTACTCTTGAAGAGCTCATTGTCCAGTGATGAAAAAGTAAGTGTGAATAAATAATTGAAATGGCAGGTGCAAATACTTCAATTTCTTTCTAACCACAAAAGGAAAAATTACTTGTTTCTTCTGGAAAGAGAAGAGAGTGATGGAAAAAGAGTCTGGTTGCAAAAAAAAAAAATGAGTTTTTAAAGGGAAGTGATATTTGAATTTGAGTTTGAAAAATGGTAAAAAAAAATTGAAAACTGAAATTAGGGGAAGATATGTGATACAGAAAAATGATATATGCAAAATGACATAATGAGTTTGTGAACTTTGTGGAAGGGAACATTAGGAGATTAAAGTGAACTAGCAAACTGAAAAAATATCCCAATTGTGTTTTTGGCCTTTATCTGGTAGACATAACAACAACAGTTGTTGCAGATTTTAAGTATAGTGATATCGTCTGTTATGCATATTTGAAATATAAATTGGGGCCAGGTGTGGTGGCTCACACTTATCTGAGCACCTTGGGGGGGCAAGGCAGGAGGATTGCTTGAGGCCAGGAGTTTGAGTTCCGCCTGAGCAAGAATGAGATTCTCATCTCTGTGAAATATAGAAAAATTATCTGGATGTGATGGCACACACCTGTAGTGTGATTACAAGGGAAACTGAGGCAGGAGAACCATTTGAGCCCAGAAGCTTGAGTCTGTGGTGAGCTATGATGATGACACTGTACTTTTGCTTAAGTGTCTGAATAAGACCCTGTCAATCAAATCAAATCAAATGATAAACGTTGGTAGCGATATGGAAAATGATGGGAAGACATTGAGATAGGAGGCAAAAAAATTTGTTAGGAGGTTATAATAAATCAAAATGATAAAAAGTTAGGACATAATGTAGAGAGGATCAAAACAGCAGTGAAATGAGAGTATTAAAGCATGAGGATACAAGTAAATGAGTATATTGTTTGGAATTGGAGGGATGAGAAACAGGCAGAGATGATCATTACTTGTGGATATAAATATTTGAGTTTCTTGGACAAGAATATTTATTGAGGACAAATACCTGGAGGGTTGCATCTATTTGCTAAAGTTAAATACTTGTGTTAATCACATGTAGTGTATAAAGAAGATTAAAATATGACAATCATTGCTGTACATAGAATTATTTTATTCTCAGTAGGATACTATATTTTATGGCTATTTATAAAGTTTATTAAGTTTTCTGCTTTGAATGAAAGAAAATATCTCCATTCAAGCATTTCATCATCCATTACAATGTATTAATTTTTTAATATCTAAAAATGAGAAAAATTAATTATAAAACTTTAATGATTGTTCATGCAAATTTGTGCTGGTAATTTTATTCCTCCAGAGTTATTAAATAACTGCCTGTCCTTTTTAAACTGAACGGCTTCATTTTTAAATCTTTAATAAATTCTAACACGTCAAAATTTGTAGTCTGATAATGCATACATGCAATTCACTAATAAGCATAATTAACATTGTATCAGACAAAGAAAAGGAGAAAAAAAAGATTCATGAAAGATGCCCAGACTTCCAAGCTTGCATTACAACAACCCTGGGAACATGAGAAGCTTAAATAAGGTCTTTAATGTGTCAAATAAAATACCACCTCGAAAAGATCAATGTGAGCAAAACACTCATTAGCAGGAACAAAATCCTAGTGTAAACAGCTTTAAATAAAACAGAAAAGGGCATAAGAAAACAAGAAAAGAAAATTTCAGTCATTGTCTAACTTAGATCACTGTGATTCAAATTTCCTCTTGATCAAAGTGAATAAATCTGTCTTAACTTTACTTTTTCCTGTCTTTGAAAAATTAATTCTCACAAGTAGTTGAAATGTGTTTCATTTTCCAAGCCCATTTCTGAGAACCAGCAGTTCTTTGATTAGAGTGTCTTTCTTTTCCCAACAGCTTTATTGAAATACAATTTACATATGATAAAACTCACCCTCCAAAGTAAATGTTTCCATGGCTTTGGGTTGTATAGATGCAGAGATGTGCCAGCACCTTCACTTGCTAATTTTAGACAATTTTTTCACTCCAGAAGGAAACCTTATACATAAGGGCAGTCAATTGATAGAAATTGTAAGCATTTAGTTGACTCCTTTTTTTATTATTTATTACATTATAACTGTGTACACTAATGCATTTATGGGGTATAATGTGTGGATTTAATATACCATATGGAATGCTTACATCTAACTGATTAATATAACTGTCTCCTCACTTATTTGTTGTGGTAAGACATTTATACTCTATTCTTAATAGTTTTGAAATATATCATTGCATTATGCAATACTGAGGTATGATCCATAGCTCTATCCTAACCTTGAACCTATTGCCTTGATTGCCAGAGTTTTACAGAAGCTTTTGATAGCAGAAACTGTGATTGTTAAAGATTGTTTTGGCTCTTTTTTCTTTTTCTCTTCCATTTCCATATAAATTTTACGATCAGGTAAGTATGTGTGTTTTTCTTTTGATATCTGGAAAATAGTTGTGATTTTAATAGGAATTATGTTGAATATGTACGTAGATGGGAAAAGTACTGTTATTTTAATAATAATAATGTATTCTTATTCATGAATGTTAAATGTATTTCCATTTATCTGGTTCATGTTTGAATTATTCCAATGCTGACTTGCAGTTTTTAGGGTGGAGAATGTTTGGAGGGCTCAGTGTGCTGATAAACTGTACATGCAACATCATACCCCTGCACGTGGAGTTTCACTTTTTCCTTTTCAAACTAGATGCTTTTTAATTCTTTTTTCTTGTCTTCTTTTATATCTTCCCTATCTTAAACCTTCAATAAAATATTGAACAAAAATAAACAGGACAGAGACACTTTTCTATACTTTCTTACTTTAGAAGTAATACATTCAACCTTTCACATTAAGTATGATGCTATTATTTTATTGTCAGCGCCGAGGCTCTCACCTAAAATCCTAGCACTCTGGGAGGCCAAAGTGGGTGGATTGCTTGAGCTCACAGGTTCAAGACCTGCCTGACCAAGAATGAAACCCCATCTCTACTTAAAATAGAAAAAACTAGTTGTACATTGTGGCAGGCACCTGTAGTCCCAGCTACTCTGAAAGCTGAGGCAGAAGGGTCATTTGAGCCCAGGAGTTTGAGGTTTCTGTGAGCTACCATGATGACATAGTACTCTACTCAAGGTGACGGAGTGAGACTTAGCCACAAAAAATAAATGAATATAAGATTTGGAAAAAAATAGTTCTTTGTTTTGTATGCAACCAGAAAAAAACCCATATAGCCAAGGCAATTCTTAAGTCAAAAAAATAAAGCCAGGGTATATCCCTATTAGACTTTAGACTATATTCAAAGCCACAGTGTTCAAAACAGCATGACATTGGCACAAAAATAGGGACATTGACATTTAGAACTGAAGTGAAACCATGAGATGAAACTAGCATCTTACCGCCACCAGACCTTTGATAAACCAAACAAGAACATATACTAGAGAAAAGAATCCCTCTTCAGTAAATGGTGTTGAGAGAACTGAATAACCACATGTGAATGACTGAAAATGGACCTGAACCTCTCAACACTTATAAAAATTGATTCAAGGTGGATAATAGATTTAAAAGATTTAAATCTAAGGCATGAAATAATAAAAACCTTCGAAGCAAGTGTGAGGGAGACACTTGAAGATATTGGTCTGGGAAAAGATTTTATGAAGAAGACTTCTGTGGCAATTGCATCAATAACAAAAATAAACAAATGCGACTTAATTAAACTGAAAAAACTTCTGTACAGTTAAGGAAACAACTGCCAAAGCAAACAACAACCTACCTTCAGAATGGGAAAAGATATTTGCATATTTTGAATCAGACAAAAGACTGATAACTAGGATCTCCAGAGAACTCAAATTAACCAACAACAAAAAAGATCCAACAATCCCATATATCACAGAGTGAGAGAGAGGAATAGAAACTTCACTAAAGAAGACAGATGAATGGCTAACAAATATGAAAAAATGCTCATCATCCCTAATCTTCAGAGAATGCAAATCAAAACTACCCGAGATATCGCCTAACCCCTGTGAGAATGGCCAACATCACAAAGTCTTGAATCTTCAGATGCTGGCGTGGATGTGGAGAGAAGGGAATACTATTACAAGGCTGGTGGGACTGCAAACTACTACAACCTTTTTGGAAGGAAGTATGGAGAATACTCAAAGAACTCAAATTAAATCTTCCATTTGATCTTGCAGTCTCATTAATAGGTTTCTATCCAGAAGAAAAAAAATTCTTCTATCATAAGGACATTTGACTAGACTATTTATCTCAGTTCAATTTACAATCACCAAAATGTGGAAACAACCTAAATGCCCACAAACCCAGGAATGGATTAACAAGCTGTGGTATATGTAATGTGTGTACCATAGAATACTATTCAGACTTTTAAAAAGTTGGAGATTTTACATCTTTTGTATTAACCTGGATGGAAGTGGAAAACATTCTTCTTAGTAAAGCATCACAGAATTGGAGAAGAAAGAATCCCTATTCTAGCACTCTATTCTAATATGAAGGCAGTAGATGATCTAATGCAAGGGGGGGGTAGGGGAATGAGGGAGCAGGGAGAGGGGTGGAGGGAGTGGGATGGGAGATCATGGTATATGGGCACATCTCTTGGGGGTGGGACACAAGTATGAGAGGACTTTACCTAACAAATCCAACCAGTGTAACATAATTTTTGTGTCCTCAATGAATCCCAAACGATTAAAAAATAAAATAAATAAATAAATAAAACTATTTATTGGTTTTACCATGTTTATAGTCTTGGTTTACCATGTTTATAGTCTTCCTTTATAATTCTTTTAATGTGATCAAGGTCAATAGTAATTTACTCTCTTTCCTTCTTGGTTTCAGTAATGTCAATATTTTTTCTTTTCTTCTTGATTAATTCAGCTAAATGGTTGTCAATTTTATTTTTCTTTTCAAAAAATAAACTTTAAGATTCATTAATTCTATTTACTGTTTTTCTCCTTTTTATTTCATTTATTTTTTACTGTAATATTTATTACTCCCTTCATTCTGCTTGCTCCAAGTTTACTTTTCTCCTTAGTTTTCTTAATTTCTTAAGGTGAAATATTAGGTTATTTATTTAAATCTGTATTGTTTTTAAATATAGGTATTTATAGGTATAAATCCCCCCCTAACCCCTGGGTTAGCTACATCGTATGTTTATCATATCTCCTGTTGTATTTTTCACTCATTTAAAAACATATTCTAATTATTTATTTATTTTTTATCCATTGATTACTTAGGAATGTGTTGTTTAATTTTTATATATATGAGCTTCCAAAATGTACCTCTGTTGATTTTTAGTTCAATTTCATTATGACCAGAAAGTACACACTTTCTATAATTAAACACTTTCATGTGAATATTTTCTCCCATTCTGTGAGCCGTCTATTTGCTTTTATGATTGTATCCTTGGGTGTCAAAAGCTTTTTAATTTTATCATGTTCCCTTCATTTATTCTTACTATTGCTGTGATTACTTTTAGGTCTTCTTCATGAATTCTTTGTCTAAACCAATGTCTATATGAGTTCTTCTTATATAATTTACATTTTCTTATATAACTTACATTTTCTTATACAATTCTTACAATTTCACCCCTACAGTTTAAGCCTTTTATCCACTATGACTTAATTTTTGTGAGTGGTGAGAGGTGTGGATCTTGTTTCAGTCTTTTACATGTGGCTATCCAGTTTCCCAGAACCATTTATTGAACATGAATTCTTTTCCTTGGTGCATATTTGTATCTGTTTTGAAAAAAACATGATGAGAGTGTGAGGATGATTTCATGCCTGGGTTCCCTGTTCTGATCCATAAATCTTTGACACTGTTTTCATGTCAATTCCATGATGTTTTGGTTATAATATCCTTACAATGTAGCTTGATGTCTGGTAAAGTGATGCCTTCTACTTTGTTTTTATTATATGAGATTGCATTGGTTATTTGAGATATATTCTAGTTTCATACAAAGCATTTCTATTTCTTCCAGATCTGCAAAAAAATTGTGTCGGTATTGCAAGGAGAATTCCATTGAATCTGTAAGTTACCTTGGGAAGTAGAGCCATGCTAAGCATTTGATAAAGGACAAAAAACTCAAGTAAATCAGCAAAAGCAACCAAATAATACCTTAAAAAAGTAGGCAAAAGGCATAAACAGAAACTTTTCAAATGAAGATATTTGAATAGCCAAAAAACTCATGAAAAAGTGCTCAATGAGCAAAAAATGCTTATTAGAGAAATTCAAATCAAAATTATATTGGTATATCACCTAACTTCAAAGAGAATGACTCATATCAAGTCCCCAAACAGTAGGTGTTAGCACGGATGTGGAGAGAAAAGAACACTTATGCCCCGTTGGTGAGAAAATTAGTATAACTTCTGTGGGAAATTATATGGAGCTACCTACAAAATGGAGAATTTAAAATAGATCTATCATTTGATCCAGCAATACTACTGCTGGCTATATACCCAAAGGGAAAAAAGGCTATTTTATAAAAAGGACACCTGCAGTCAAATGTTTATAGAAGCACAAAGACATGAAAGCAACCAAAGTGCCCACCAATATTTTTTAATGGATTAATAAAATGTGGTATATACATATTATAGATACTACTAACCCATAAAAAATGGCAATCTAGTATCTTTTGGGACAACCTGGATGGAGCTGGGGGAAACTATGCTTGTCAGTGAAACATCACAAGAATGGAGAAACAAATACATGTACTCCATCCCAAATTGGTGCTAATCGATCAACAGTTAAGTGCACAGTATGGAAGTAAATCCCAATAAACATCAAGCTGGGAAGAGAAGATGGGAATGGTAAATTCATACCTATTGTGTACAGTGCACATTATCTGAGTGGAGGGCACACTGACAACTTGGACTCAGTCTGTATAAAAGTATGTAAACACAAAATGTGTTCCCCTTATATTCAGATATTTTAAAAAATTATCAAAAGAGAAGGAAAGGTATTAAAAAGAGAACCTGAAAAAATAAATACTTTCAATTCAATGTGGCTTTTTAAATGCCCAACAATCTTGCATATTTCTGATAATATTTATCTGTATTTGAGAAGAATTTGTTTTCTGCTGCTTCTAGGTTTATTGTTCCATAGCATTCTGTTAAGTTTAGTTGTTTTATTGCATTGCTCAATTTCTTTTTATTTCCTTCTGGTTTTTGGGCCAGTCATTCCATTCATTATTTTAAGTGCGCTGACATGGCTTGAGGTTGCCTTTCCCAAAACTCATGTTGAAATTGGATACTGAATGTGGCAGAGTTGGGAAGTGGGACCTGGTCAGAGGTGTTTGGGTCATAGGGGTGGATCATTTGGTGCCTTCTCCCAGTGTGTGTAAGTCCTTGCTCTAGTGAGACTGGATTAGTCCCTATAGGTAAGTTTTACCTCCCATGAGAGAAGGCTCTTATGCAGTCAGTACGTACCTCAGGTTTGCTCATCACATCTGCATGTTTCCTCTCTGGTCTTCTCCACCATGTTATTATTACTGGAATTTCTTTCTTCAGTAGGTCCTTGGTCTCGTGGATTCAAAGAATGAACCCATGGACCACAGATCATGGTAAGATAAGATTTATTAGACAGAAAAGAATACTGAAGGAGTATTCTTCAGTAAGAAATACTGGAGTTTCTGACAGAGGAAAAGACACAAGTTGGAACGCAGTCTCTGCCTGGGTTCTTTGTCTAGGGTTATACATAGCCTTGAGAGGTACATTTGGCCAGAACTTGGTATGTGGAAAAACACTTTTCAAAGTGAACGAGCGCATTAATGAATGAATCCAGTCTCTTCCACTTGGGTGAGGTGAATGTCAGAGAGTTCCCTTCATGAAATTGCACAGGCCTAGGAAGTGGGGGCCCCTTGTCAAGCCTTGAATGGGAGAACCCTGTATCATTATGGCACAGAACAAAAGCCCTCCCCACAAGCCAGGGAGATATCTTTGAACTTCTCAACTAGCAGTACTGTGAGCTAAATAAACTTGTTTCTTTATACAATACCAAGGTTTTTGTTCATTTGTGCTGCTATAAAGAGATACACAAGACTGGGTAATCTATATATATGTAAATATATAGATGAATATACATATATTTATATATACATACAGGTTTATATATTATATATATACACATGTATATAGATATACATACATACAGGTTTATTTGGCTCTTGGTTCTGTATGCCAGACAAGATGCAGGGTGCCAGTACCTGCTGCTAATGAGGGTCTTAGGCTGTTTCCATTCTTGGTAGAAAGTAAAGGCCAGGCAGCTGGGGCAGAGTAAATGCTGAGAGAGGAAAACAAAAGAGAGAGAGGGAAGGGAGGTGCCAATCTCTTTTAATAAGCAGTTATTATGGGAACTAGTAGAGCAAGAATTCACTACCACAGGAATGGCACCAAGCCATTCATGAGGGGTCCACCACCATGACCTAAACGCTCTCCAACATTGGGGATGAACTTTCAACATGAGACCTGGCAAGGTTAATCAAACTAACACAAACCATAACATCCAGTCTCAGGTATTCTGTTAAATGGTAGCAATGTAGAAAAGACTAGGACATGAGGTAATGTAAGTATTGAACTCTTGTTACTGAATATGGTATTCCTCCCTTCATTTAAATTCTTAGGTCAAATGAGGTAATGCCCTATGATAAATCATAAAACAAAGCAATTATTATGATTGTTATTATTATACTTTTTGAGAAAGATTCTCACTATATCGTCGTTGGTAGAGTGCAGTGGCATCACAGCTCACAGCAACCTCAAACTCTTGATCTTAAGCAATTCTCTTGCCTCAGCCTCCCAAGTAACTGGGACTGCAGGCACCTGCCACAATGCCCCATTTTTTTGTTGCATTTGTTTAGCTAGCCCAAGTTCAAACCACCACCGACTTCAAACCACCACACTCGGTGTATGTGCTGTAACCACTGTGCTACAGGTTCTGAGCCAACAAAGCAATTATTGACATTAAGATATTATGATACTTCTTTTGAAGGATGAGATTATTCTTTTCAAAGGAGTTTCAACGTTTATTTTTAAAAGTATTCCCTTGTATAATATCTACTATGGTCTGCCATTTTGACCCTCTTTTCATCAGTTTTACACCAAAACATCTAAATCTACAGCTGTTGTGACATAAACCTCAAGTTAACATAAATTGCACATCTATTTATTTCATTTAGGCTATTATAAAAGCAACTGAACTATTTAATAAAAAGCAGAAAAATATAAATTAAAATACATAGTTCTAATATTAGATTTTAGTTATCCCTCAAAACTCCTGGATATGTAAATTATTTTAATGCAAAAGAATTTCTCAATTCTCATAGTCATAATACTGAACATTTAACTCAATTTTGAAATTTTTACATGTATTATATTACACATTTTTCTTATGTGCTTTCTAAGAACTGGTATTAATTTATCTATCCTAATTTTTCTGCTTCTGCTTCACACTGCCTCAAAATGACCACGTGATAAATTATACTTATTTTTTAATGGAGGCATCATGTTACCAGACTTCATATTATAACTACAAGTCTGTAAGATCAAATCAGCGTGGTAAGGCCACAAAAATACAGACTTAGGTCTATTGAATATAATGGAGAACCCAGAGATGAAATCAGCCACTTATTGCCATCAGATCTTTGATAAACCAAATAAAAGAATTCAGTGGAGAAAATAATCCCTATTTAATAAATAATGCTGGAAGAACTGTTTAGCCACATGTAGTAGACTGAAACTGTCCCACACCTCTTACCAAGTATAAAAATTGACTCTTATAAATAAAAAAATTAAATTTAAGATGGAAATGATAAAAAGTCTTGAAGCAATGTAAAAAAAAAATCTGTTAACAACATTGGCCTGGGAAAAGATTTTATGAAGAAGATCCCTTAGCAATTGTAGCAACACCAAAAATAAATCAATGGGACATGATAATGCTAAAAAAGCTTCTCCACAGTTAAGGGCACAACACCTAAGGCATACAGACAAACTTCAGAATGGGAGAAGATATTTTCATGCTGTGAATCTGATAAAGAGCTGATAAGTAGAATCTATAGCGAACTCAAACTAATAAAAAAAAAAAAAAGCAAACAGTGCTATTTGTAAGTGGGCAAGAGACATGAACAGAACGTTTTCAGAAGAAGATAAATGAATGGCCAAGAAATACATGAAAAAATGCTCATCATCCCTAACCACCTGAGAAATGCAAATGAAAATCACCCTGAGATATCACCTAACCCCATTGAGAATGGCCCCATCACAAAGTCCCAAAGCTGCAGATGCTAGTGTTGATATGGAGAAAAGGGAAAACTTTTACACTGCTAGTGGGGTTGCAAACTAATGTAGCCTCTATGGAAAAAAGTATGGAGAAACCTCAAAAAGCTAAAAGTAAACCTTCCACTTTATCCTACAATCCCATTACTAGGTATCTACCCAAAAGAATAAAAAAACAACTCATTCTACCATAAGGACATTTGCACTAGAATATTCATTGCAGCTTAATTCACAATTGCCAAGACATAGAATGAACCCAAATGTCCATCAACTCATGAATGGGTTAACAAACTGTATGTGTATATATATCATAGAATACTGTTCATAGAAAAAGACAGATGGATTTTGAAAGACTAGAATCTCAAGTCTAATTTAGAAAAATCGCTTATGTCTTACAATCTCTTTAAAACTGCTGAATTCATTTGTTATTAATTTCTTTTAATTTTCTACTTTTGAATCTTTATATAACTATTTTTAACTGAGATTATATTCTCAGAATTGGGCTTGATGAGTAGAAATCCTAGAATAATTAAATAGTGAGAATAATGAAAATCTTGTTCCTTAAACTTTTCTCGTTAGCAAATGTGTTGAAAATATTTTCAAAGACAAATTGTAGAAGAAATATGAATAGCTTCAGTGTTCTACTATGAATGATTCAAGCTCATAAAACATTTTTTTGCAAACTTTGAAGTCATCACCTTAACACTTCATAATTTTAAAAGGCTTAAGCATATGAAATTCACACTTACATTTAAAATAAACATATTCTTTGTTACATCATTTTATTTCAGAGTAGAAAATGGTTGGCATACAATCAAAGGAGCAAATCTATTTTGGAATATCTGATGCATCTCTAACAATAGTTGCATCACAGTTGATGATTTTGACAGAAAGGATTTTATGTCAAGAAATGAAAATTTTATCATACTTAAGAAGCTTTTAATAAAAGTTGGTTAGCAGAATTTTACAAATAGAAACAGCATTATTTTTAAAACAATTATAATAAATATTTAATCTATCTCATTGTGGCTCATCTATTAATCAGAAAAAACACCTATACAAAACACTTTAAAAATACAGAGAGACATTGTATTATTTATCTTGGACTTGTATTTTCTATACACTTCACATACCCCAAAACATAAATAATTCAAACCAGCCAGGACATAAGAAGAATTCAAAATCAAATTTCTAAAAAAGTGAACCTACCTTATAATATATAAACAAAATCTCCACAGCAAAGAAGTTGATAAAAGACAGAAGTAATCTAAGAACCTTTGGAAAACAATATCTTGAGTAGACGCTGTAAGAGTAAGACAAAAAAAAAAAAAGGGATAAATACACATTCACAATTCTGGAATAATCATGTGTATATACTGGAGATGAACAAATAAATATACTGTAGATAAGAAGAATTGGATATCATAATATTAGGGAACGGGCAAGGATAGGGGCTAAAATTAATCCTGTGGCATTAAATTATAATAGCATACAAGGTGTCAATGTGCAGGCATGGTTTTCAATAGATAGAAAGACATAGTAGATATATAAATGGATGCCTACAAGCAGAAAAATATATGTGTGTGTATATGGCAATTAGTATATACAAGTCCTGACAATTAAGTTTGTGAACTCACCTATAAAAAGTGCTACAACCTCATTGCTGAATACCACTATGTTCCCCTTTTAAGTACACCCCTTGAGAAGCTATGTACTGATGCCAGCTCCTGGTCTACCCTTTAAAGCAATTTTAGCACACTTTCTGGAATGTCTTTCAAAGCTTTCGTTGTATTACCCTTGATGTCCTGAATGCCATCATAATGTCTTCCTTTCAATATTTCCTTTACCTTTGAGAAAAGGAAAAAGCATTAGGGGCCAGATCAGGTGAGTAGGGGAGGGTGTTCCCATACAGTTATTTTTTTACTGGCTAAAAATTTCCTCATAGATAGTGCTGTGTGAGTGGGTGCATCGTCATGTTGCAAAAGCCATGAGTTGCTGGCCAAGATTTTTAGTTAATATTTTTCTAGCTGTTTCTCTATTGATTTTTCCTTAGTCTGCTATACTTCATTCTCACAGTCAGCTGATAATTTTGATGCACTATTTGATGAACTTTTGCAATATTTTCATCAGTTCTGCTAGTTACTGGTCTCCCTGACACTTTCTCTCCCCCCAGAAAAATGTTTAATTCATTTGTACATTTCTTTATGTCTTTATTCTCATAAACTTGGACTAACATGTCCCTGATCTCATTTTCACTCTTGCCAATTTTAATAAAAAATTTATGAACATTTATTCCTTGGTCTAATTCAAGCTGCACACAAAACATGTGGCAGCACACAAAGACATGCACGAGCAATAATGAACAACACTCAGCAAGACACCACTACACATTGACATGAACACAGCTGTGAGACACCTATATACCAAGGTTATGAAACCTTACCAAGGTACAGTGCTGCCAACATAAGCTCAACCAAGCTCACAACCTCAATTATCAGATCTTGTATACGTCCTGCTATCCCGAACTGAGAGAACTTGGAGGTAACAATTTTACATCACAAAAATCGTATATAAGACCCATTTTTGGTTTATAAATACTATTCATCAAAAAAGAAACCTGAACATCTTGCAGATGTTATTGATTACAAGATTGGACAGAAAAAAATACAAGATGAATATGAAACATGCTATGATGCCACAGTACAAGGTAGTCCTAGAAGGGAGGGATGGAAGGAAGGAAGGAAGGAAGGAAGGAAGGAAGGAAGGAAGGAAGGAAGGAAGGAAGGAAGGAAGGAAGGATTAAGTCAGGAAGAAGTGATGGAGGGACCTTGGAAGGAAATAAGTGATAGAAGGAAGAGAAAAGGGGATCAATAAAACTACAGAGGAACTAACCTGAAAGAGCCGTTAAAATCCAAAGATGAAATGTTTGGCACTCTAGAATTAATGAATTCTGATGGTTTTGGATTACAACTTATAGAATAAAGCAAAAGTCTACAAACTCATATTGACATAAATAAATACTCAATTAAATAAAAAGAAGAAAGACTTATAATAGAATTCCAACTAACAAATGTAGAAGAAAAGAAAAATGGAAAGTTGCCATTAGACAAATATTGCAATAATACTTACAAATCCAGCTATGGTTAATAATATTACTAAATAATGCTTTAGAGAAATCACCAAATTTGCAATCTCAAAGTATACTTATTTAAAAAATAAAGAGTAAAGGAGTATAACTTTACAGTGAAGAAGCATGATAAAACCACCTTAACCGTGTGATTAAGTTCAACATCACCAATAATACATATGCTGCAGTCGTAAACCTCATGATATGCTGCACAGAGATGGGCCAACATACTTTCTATGGCATTCTTATAAAAATTGTATAACCATTTCTCCCAGCACCATTTGTTAAATAGGGATTCTTTTCCCCAATGTGGGGTTTATTTGATTTATTGAAGATAGATGGCAATATGAGAGTGGTTTCATCTCTCGGTTCTCTATTCCGTTCCATAGATCTATGTTTGTATATATGGCAATTAGTATATACAAGTCCTGACAATTAAGTTTGTGAGCTCATATATATAAAGTTCTGCTGCAACCTCATTGCTGAATCCCACTATGCTCTCCTTTGATCATATAGATTTGTAGTATGACCTGAACTCTGGTAACATGATTGCCTCCAGATTTGTTTTTGTTTCTTGGCAATGTGTTGGCTGTTCAGGGTTTTTTTTTTGTGTGTGTGGTATATGAAATTAAGTACTATTTTTGCAAGTTCTTCAAGGTATGACATTGGTGTTTGATGAATATTGCATTCAATGTGTAGATAACTTTGGGTAGTATGAACATTTTACCAATGTTTCCTCTTCCCAGCCATTAGCGTGGTATGTTCTTCATTTGTGAATGTCTTCTGCTATTTCTTTTGTCAGAGATCCATAATTTTCTCAACAGAGATTCTTAACATCCTTTAATAGGTATATTCCAAGGTATTTCATTTTATTTAAAGCTATTGTGAAGATAATTCTGTCTTTGACTTGATTCTCACCTTGACTGTTGTATTTGGAGGCTACTGATATATGGGTATTGATGTTATATTCTGAGACATTACTGTAATTATTGATCACCTCCAGGAGTCTTATGATTAAATCCCTGGGACTTTCTAATTATAATATAATATCACCATCAAAGAGAGGAGTTTGACCTCTTGTGTCCCCATTTGGATACCCTTGATATCTTTCTCTTGCCTGATTGCATTGGCTAGGACTGCCAGCACTATTTTGAATAATAGTGGTGATAGTGGACATCCTTGTCTGGTTCCAGTTGATTTAGCCATATGGCAGAGATTGAGCTGGTCTCACAATTCTCGCCAATTACAAAAATTAACTCATACTGTATAGAAGATTTAAACCAAAAACATAAAATGATGAAAACACTGGAAGAAAGTGTGGGGAAAACTCATGATGATATTGGCCTGGGAAAAGATTTTATGATGAAGACCCCTGGGCAGTTGCAGCAACACCAAAAATAAATAAATGAAACATGATTAAGCTAAAAAGCTTCTGTGTAGTTAAGGACACAACTAATGCAAACAGACAACTTTTAGAATGGGGTGAACATACCACGTTATGAATCTAACACAGGGCTACTAACCAGAATCTATAGAGAATTCAAACTAATAAATTAGAAAACAGCAAAAATCTCATTTATCACTGGGCAAGAGATATGAACATGACTTTCTCCCAAAAGGACAAACAAATGGCTAACAAGCATGTGAAATAGTGCTCATTGTCCTTGATCATAAGAGACATGCAAATCAAAACCACCCTGATATATCACGTAACCCCAGTGAGAATAGTCCACATCTCAACATCTCAAAGCTGCAGATTCGGGCATGGGTGCAGAGAAAAGGAAACACTTACACACTTGATGGCATTGGAAACTGATACAGCCTTTTTGGAAAGAATTATGGAAAAATCCTCAAAGATCCTAAAAGTGGACCGTCCATTTGATCCTGCAACCCCTTTACTAGGTATCTTCCTAGAAGAAAAAAAATTATTTTACCATAAGGACATTTTCACTACAATGTTGATTGCAGCCCAATTCACAATCACCAAGATGTGGAAACAACTCAAGTGCCCATCAACCCATGAACGGATAAATAAACTGTTTTGTATGTATACCCTGGGAGACTATTCAGCCATAAAGAAAGATGGAGACTTCGTATCTTCTTTATCTACCTGGAAGGATTTGGAGAACATCCTCCTAAATAAAGTATCACAAAAATGAAAAAGCAAGAATCCAATGTACTCAATTCTAATATGAAAGCAATATGTCAGCAATTGCACACAAGAGAAAAAAAAATTTAAATTCAAGAAGTGGGGGATGGGGGAAATACGTGGTGAGCTCTACCTATAGGGTAGAAAGTAGGAGTTGTGTCACACCTCCTGGGTGAAGAACTTAACTTCAACTTGAATTTACCTAACAAATTCAACGTAAACTAATCCTATGTACCTTCGTATTAATCTGAAATTTTAAAAAATAAAATAAAAAAATGAAAAGTGCATAACCTCCTGTGGGAAGGACTCAACTGCAACCTGTACTTTACTTAACAAATGCAAACAATGTAACTTTATTGGATGTACCCTTATATTAATCTGAAATAAAATTTAAAAAAGATAAAAAGTCCCATTTCTGTGGTCTGTAAATAATGCAAATGCAAGGTCATGAAGGCTAATAGGGTAGGGACCATGAAGATGGGACAGGTAAAAAAGAAGACAGGGGTGGTGCCTGTGGCTCAGAGGAGTGGGGCACCCATATGCCGGAGGTGGTGGATTCAAACTTAGTCCCAGTTAAAAACTGCAAAAAAAAAAAAAAAAAAAAAAGAAGAAGAAGAAGACAGGAAGCCATTTTGAAAAAGATACATTAGTACTTGATGGTATTTTACAAGGTTTTGCAGCATTTTCTTCAGATTGTTTATATTATTGAAAGTAGAAAAATGTTAAAGATTTTTTGAAGCTAAAAATATTTTACATCACATTAGAGCATGTTTTAACAACCAGACTTTTAGGAATATAGTTAACCTAATTTGACATGATTGCCTTGTTAAAATGCAGATACTATGCTATTTAATTCAATCTTTGCAGCATTTCTAGGAGGCATACATAATTTTGTTGATATTGCAAGAAATATGAAAATCATACATTCCAACAAGGGAAAGTTTAACCAATTCAGTTATTAAAATACATATGCATAAATGAATTGCACTAACAGATTTCAGCTGTACAAAGTGCTCTTGATGGCACTTTTTGGGATGTGGCTTTAAAAATAAATTTGACAATTTTAATTCTTCATTTAAATGATAAAAATGGCCCTATTTTAAATCAAAGGTAAATATAAAAATCAGTTTTCCTAAATCTATCAGCAAGAATTTATTAAGGATAGGTTACACGTCAATTGTCTTCACAGTGTAATAGCTGGAAGGTATTTTGACAAAAATCTGGTTTAAAAAACTTACATTTTTTCTCAGGATCACATACAAGTAGAAAGTGGTAAAACTAGAATTTTTAAAATCTTAAGAACTCATAAAACTATGCCCTTTCAGTACATACTATTGCCCCTTTGGCTATTTGATCCAATCCTAAGTTTATATAAGGAAATAAAATCTGTATTTCATGTTTGTTCTTATCATGTTCTGAAGGTTTTAAAATGTCAAGCATATTTTAATATAATTTAATTTCACATTAAAACTGAAGAAAAATTAGCTTCAGAAAAACAAAGCTCCTTTCTATTGAAGAAATAAAACTAAATAATTATACTTTGTCAGTACATTAATATACAGATCTCCACTATGGCCATTCGAAATCTAAAATAATTTTTTAATCATACTCTCACATATTTCACAGTGAAGTCATGTGAATTACTTGAACATATTATACTTTCTGTAATTGGAAGACATTTTACCTAATGTAGTCCTTTTTATATTTCAGATATTTATTTATCACTTTGGTAAATTATCTCAAATTTTCCCTTTTTTAAATTTCCAGGATATTTATTCAAAATTCAGTGAAAAACTATATATATCCCAAATATTACAAATTTACAAGGTACAAAAAAGCAATTCATGAAAGTAAACTATAAATAGCCATACATTTTAAAAAATGTTTAGTCTCATTAGCAACCAATGGAATGCAAATTATAACAAAAGACACTTTTTTTTTTACCTAGACAATTGGCAGACATGTTAAAAATTGTCATTTTGTTAAGAATGCAGAGAAACTCGGTGATGCTCTTAAATGCTCTTGATGGGAATGTGCATTGCCAACTCCTTTTTAGAAAGCAAATTAGTAGTGCGTGTCAAAACCCTTAAAATATCTTGTAACCATTAAGAACAATGTTTTGGAAAGATAAATGACATGAGAAAAGAATCGTGAATATATATTGATAGATAAAAAACAACTTTAAAAATGTCAAAAAAAAATTCACATTTTTACCCCTCATATTTTATAGAACTAAGTAACTAGCAGCAAAGTACTGGCCTAAGTGCTCGGGATACAACATGGATAAGATAAAGTCTCCATCCTCAGAGAACTAAGAAAATTAAATGACAAAGACTGAAATAGAACAAATAAATAGCAAAATGCAATAACATGTGACTTTAACAAAGTACTAACTCTCCATTGTATTTTGACAGGCATCCCTTATTCATCTTCCCAATACTCAGCTCTGATCACAACTGTTTCCCAGATCGCATGTACTTGGATGCAGGTGTTTCAAACACATTCATGCAAGAAATAAGAAATACCCTTAATCCAGTATTTTTCAACCCTTTTTAATCTCATGGCACACTTGAACCTATAGTTAAACTTCTGCAGCACTCTTAAATTATGTTGATCAAAAAAAGGGTAAAAAAAAAAGAATATACTTATGGTGCTTTGAACTTATTTTGAAAATCATTTAATTAATGATCTTTAAAAATTATCATTGCACACCTAAGATCCTTGCATGACACACCTATGCTATGTGGCACACCAGTTGAAAAATCATTGCCTTAACTTTTCTTTGAAATAAACTCAGTTTTGAGATTTTGTAAGAACTAGTTTAGCCATGACAAAGCTATCCTTATGCACTTCCTTGACAATGATTTCTATACAGAAGTATTTTGATGATTCTAATATAAATCACTAAAATCTGTGCTTTCTTTTATATTACTAAATAATATTTGAAATGAGAATTTGTATCCCAAACATTCTTGAAACTTATACCATTGATAATCTTCCTAAGATGAGAGTTCATAAATTTATTTTTATGAGTATCATAGAGGTGCTACACACTGTTTGGAAGAACAGGGAAAGGCTGTCAGAGGCAAGCCCACTTTTTAAATCAAATTACAGTGTACTTACCATAAATAACCCCCCATTTTTATAAGAGTAAGAGACTTTGAAATGATCATGAGTGTTAAAGCCATATGCAATAACCTTAGTAATCAATGGAAAAATTATGACTCTTTCACATCTTTCAATTTTTTTTTTAAAAATCGTAAAAATTCTTACTGTCAGTGCAGAAGATGAAAATGAAAAAAATAGTAAGTTATTTATTTAGGATACGTTAAAATACTGTGAACACTGAAAATTAAATATTCTATTTCTTTATAAAAATCTTCTCAAGAGTAGCATCAACAGTGTTTGGCTACTTTTTCCATTATATAATACACCATAAAGCAATGTCTTTAATATGGATAAGTTTGTACCAGGTTCTAATACTTTATTCTTTGTCTTTTCATTGTTGTGAAATATCTTCTAGACTACTTCTGATTGTTTTCCACTTTCTTAGCAATTTCCTTCATTGTTTTTATCATCTGTTTTTCAACCCTTTTTAAATTCCCCTTCTGTTATTTCTAACATTTTTTTATAGGAGGAATCTTCTGCTGTAGCTATCTCATGATCCCTAGAAGGGTTATTCAAGACTGGTATTTCATGTTGCTGGAATTTTTCTGCTGATTCTTCTTCATGAGTGCTTTCTTGTATCTGTTTCCTTACCCTAATTTTCCTTTTACTTCTTCTTGCTCTTTAAGTTACCGTGCCACTGGCCTAAAGTTTTAATGAGTCCTGAATATGACCAACAGCATTCTGGGCTGAGCATCTCACAGAACCTTCCTTGAACTCATCACACTTACCTTCATGAGTAGTTCAACACTGTGGCTCCCTCTGTATGACTGTGTTCCCAATCCTCTAACTAGTATAAATGCATGAATAGTATTCTTTGATCAAGCTAAAGCAGATTAGAGAAGAAAACGCAGGAGTTACTTCTGAAGTTCACCATAGACTTCTGTTACCAAGGTTAGTGCTACTGGCTAAGACAGGCTTCAACAATGTGGCCAGCTAGAATACTTCTGTGAATGCAAAGATTTTCCAGTGTCACTTCCTTGGTGATATACTCATTCTTTCCAATATGATCACTTTCCTCTTTATATCACCATGCTGACCTTGACTGCATTCTACCAGCTTCATATCTGGAGTCTCCTGAATAGAAGACACACTGCGGACACACATAGAGCCAGCTCTTTCTTCTGTAACTCAATTAATGTTTGATTTAAATTTCACTACCAGTAGCATCTGTTTTTATTGTTTTCCTGAATTTTCATGCTTGCTGGTGAATTTCCTTTATTACTATCCGTTTTGAGACAATATCACATGGGCTTCTCATGGGGTAAGTAGAAAATCAATATAACTACATGCTTGGCTGTCTGTGTATGGACTGAGTAACAGATACATAAAGACAAATCCTGTATCTTAAGACGAATCCTGAATCTTGTATTTTAAGATAAAGGTAACACAATTCATCAGAGATCATTATGCACATCTATTATTTATAATTAGAGATTGTGTATTGAAGAGCTATAATTGAATTTTGTACAGTTTCCCCCAGATAATACACCAGGGTAACTGAAAATTGAACTGTGTCATTGGGGACTGAGGTTACTTAACTATATCATGGTAACTAATATTCATGCCTATTAGAATCATTTAAAGTATATGTTGCCTGTAATTTTGATGACATAAAAGCATGTGAGATACACTGAAAATATTATTTTTGATAAACATTTTTCAATAGAGACTAATAAACAAGATTATCTATAGTGTCATGAGTTATAAAATATTTTCTGTTACATCCCTATACAGAATAGTGATTTCAAAAGTTAAATACAATTAACATCTTTTGATTACTTGACATTTGATGTAATAAGACTACTATGAATGCCATTAGTCAACTATTATGAAAATAGCACGTTTGAATCAGAAAAATTGAAACCCTTTTTTTAATAAGTCAGAAGAATATATATTTTGTTGTTTCTTGGATGAAATATTTTGCGTTTATCTGTTAGGTCTAAAGCAGGAGTGTCCAACCTGCAATCTGTAGACCACAGCAGATTTTGTGAAGATATTTTTGCTTATCTATGGTGTTGGACATCATGAAAACTACGTATAGACCTGTGTGTGTGTGTGTGTGTGTGTGTGTGTGTGTGTACTGACCAGCTTTTGTTTTTTTGTTCGTGTATTGAATATTTAATATGCATCCCAAAACAACTCAATGTGTGACAGAGAAAAAAAAATGGTTGGATTCCCCTACATACACTTCAAGTCCATTGTTTTCTTATTGATTTTCCACTGGATGATCTATCTATTATTGAAAATGAGGTATTGAAATCCATGAAATCCATGAAGACTATTGTGTTGCAGTCCACATCTCCTTTCAGACGTCTTGATGTTTGATTTATATGTTCATGTGCTCTCAGGTTGAGCTTATGTATATTTATGATTTTTACATTCTCTCAATGGATGAGCACTTTATCACTATATAATCACTTTTGTTTCATTTTATAGGTTTTGACCAAAAGTGCATTTGTCTGACATAAATATATCTGCCTCTACTCTCCTTGATTTCCATTTGCATGGAATGTCTTATTCCATCCCTTGACTTTCAATCAGTGTGTCCTTTAAGGTGAAGTGAGTCTCTTATAAGCAGCATATAGTTGGGTCTTTTTTGTTCACACATTTGACCCCTGAAAACCTTTTGATTGGATAACTTAATCCGTTAAATCTAATTAGTGACATGCAAGAGCTTACTAGTACTATTTTGTCAATTATTTTCTGATTGTTTTCTAGATCCCTGTTTCTTTCTTCCTTTTTTACTTTAGCCTTCTGTAGTTTGATGGCTTTCTATTCTGGTAAACTTTGGTTGTTTATTTTATTTTTTTATCTTTTCAGTATCTATATTATAGCTTTTTGTTTTGTGGTTACCCTGAGGCTTATATAAAACATCTTACAAAAGGTGATTATCAATTCATACAAATTAATTTTAACCATAAACACAAACTTTGCATGTTTACTTCTCTTTCTCCCAAATGTTATGGTTAATGTCATATTTTTTTTAATTTGTATTTCTTAATATTTCATATAATAGCAACAGAATGCACATTTGTATCAAGCTCATGTGAAATATTTTATAAGATAGATTGTTAAGCCACAAAACTAGTCTTAACAAATTAATGTGATTGAAATTATATCAAGTATGCTTTTGACTACAATGTTATGAAACTATAAATCAATAACAGGAGGTTTCATGAAAGTTTAGCTATGAGTACCTTGAACAACTATTGGGTCAAAAAAATAAAGAAAAATTTTAAAAAATTGAGACAGGCAAAAAATGGGAACACAGTGTGCCAAAATGTAGGGGAAACAGAAAAAGCAAGGGTTATAACATTAAATGTCTATATCAAAGGAGAAGAAAGGACTTAAACAGATGACCTAACTTTATATATCAAGGAATTAAAAAAAAAATGAATAAACTAAGCCCAAAGTTTGTAGAGGGAGGAAAATGAAGACCAGAGCAAAAATAAAATAAAATAAAATAATAAAATGAAATAAAATAGGAGACTAAATAAAAATAAAAATATCAATAAAATACAAGGTTTTGTTTTGGGGAAAAGCTAAACAAAATTGACAAACCTTTACCTATACTAAGAAAAAGAGAAGACTCAAATAAATAAAATTAGAAATGAATGAGAAGATATTATAACAAAAAAATGTTCTTTGGAGAACTCTATGAAGAAGTATATGTCAAATAATTGGGCAATCTAAAAGAGATGGATAATTTCCAGCATCATTTTACCCACCAATCATGAAGAAATTAAAAAGGCAAACAGACTAATGATGAATAATGAGATTAAATCAGTAATTAAAAGTCTCCAAACAAAAAAAAGTCCAGTATCAGAAGGCTCCATGGCTGAATTCTACCACACATCTAACAAATATTTTTCAAAGTCTGAACAGTAAATTGAAGAGGAGAGAATAATTCCAAGCACATGTAATGAGGCCAGAATCACCCTTATACCAACGCCAGACAAAACACAAAAAAGAAACTCAAACAAACAAACAACACAATACCACAGATTGATATTACTGATGAATGCAAAAAATTCTCAGCAAAATACTAGAAAACTATATTCAAGGGTGGATTAAATTTTTCATTCAGCACAACTGAGATTTATTACTGAGACACAAGGATGATTCAGCATATGGGAATCAATTAATATAATTTATCCTATCAACACCATGAAGTACAAAAACTATATGATCATATCAAAAGACTGAAAAAGCATTTGAAAAACACAACATATTTTCATGATAAAAATTCAACAAATTAGGTACACACATGTAGAAGGAATGGCCATCAACACAGTAAATGTCACGTATGACATTCCCATAAGTTCCTTTATACTCAATAGTTAAAAGTTGAAGGCTTTCCATCTAAGACCAGGAACAAGGAGGGATGCCCACTCTCATCACTTCTATTCAATAAAGCAAGTCCTAGAAAGACCAATGAGTAAAGAAAAAGTGAAGGATATCCAAGTAAGAAAGGAAGAAGTGAAACTGCTGATGACTTGATCTTACACAGATATAGAGAAAACTCTGATCACTCCATCAAAAAATTCTTTGAACAGATAACGTGGATTTAGTAAAGCAGTAGGACACAAAATCAACTTACAAAAATCAGCAGCAATCCTATACAATAACAACAAACTATCTAAAAAAGAAATTAAGAAAACCATCTAATTTATGATAGCATTAAAGCGAATAAAATGCATATAAGCATTGATGAAAGAATTAAAGATGACAAAAATAAATGGGATGATTTTCATGGAGTAGAAGAATTAATATTTAAAGTGTCCATACTACCCAAAGTAACATACGGATTTAATGCAATCTCTACAAGAAAGTTTGTTATTCTTCACAGAAATAGAAAAATAATTGTAAAATTCTTATGTAACCAAAATAGCCTGACTAGCCAAAGCAATCTTGACCAAAAATAATAAAACTGGCAGCATCATGTTACTGAATTTTAAAATATATTACAAAGCCATCATGATAAAAGCAGAATGATACTGACATAAAAACACAGACATAAGGAACAATAGAATAGGTTAAAGAGCACAGAAATAACCCCACACACCTGTGGTAAATTGACTTTCATCTAGGGTTCTGAGGGTGCACAATGGGAAATGGAAATTTTCTGGGAAAGCATAGCCTTATAAAAACTGGATGTTCACAGGCAAAAGAAGGAAAAACAGACCCCTATCTCACTCTTTATACAACACTCAACTCAAAATGGGTTAAAGATTTAAACATAAGACATAAAAGTGAAAAACTGAAAGACAAACATGGGTGGAACATGACATTGCTGTGGGCAGTGATTTCTTGGATATGACTTCCCCAACCCCAGACAACTCAAGAAAGCATAGACATCAAAAGAAACAACACTGTGAAGAGACAGCCCCAAATTGAGCATAAATACAGTGCATATAGAGCTAATATCTAAAATATGCAAAGAACCCAAATTGCTCAATAATGAAAAAGGAGAACACTATTTAAAATGGGGAAAATGCTTCTATAGACACATCCTGAAAAATACAAATGATGACAGACAAATGAAAAAATGCTCAACATCTCAAATTATTGAAAAGACAATTTAAGACTACAATGGGATGTCACCCCCCAGCCCACAACTTTTAGATTGTTTATTATAAAAAAATTTGAAAGGTAAGTGTTGATGAGGATGTGAAGAAAAGGGTGATGTTCTAAATTAGTACAGCCATTTAGGAAATCATTGTGAAACTTCCTTAAAAAATTAGAAATAAAATTACCATAGGATCCAGTAATTCCACTTCCAGGGATGTATCTAACAGAATTTAAGTCTGTATGGACACACACGTCTGCACGTCCACATTATTATTCATAATAGCCAAGATATGGTAATAACCAATAATCTACCAACAAAGAAGTGAAGTTTAAAAATGTGGCATATGTGCACAATGGAATACTCCTCCGCCCTTAAAAAGCATAAGAGTTTATCATTTATGACAATGTGGGTAAACCTAGAGGACATTATGCTAAGCAGAAAAAGAAAAAAACTGGCACAGAGAGACACGTACGGCATGGTCTGTTTTACAAGTAGAATCTTGACAATTCTGAACTCAGAGACACAGAGAGTAGAATGGTGGCTGCCCTAGTGAAAAGAGGTCTAGACCGGAATGGAGAAGAGATGCCGGTAAAAGGTCACCAACTTTCAAGGAGTCGGCAGGTTGAGAGTCTGATGATCTATTGCACAAGTGACTGCAGGTAATAGCAATGTGTACTTCAAAACCATGGATTTTGGGCTCAGCGCCTATAGTTCAGCGGCTAGAGCGCCAGCCACAGGAGCTGGCAGGTTCAAATCCAGCCCCAGCCTGCCAAACAACAACTACAACCAAAAAGTAAAATAAAATAACTGGTCATTGTGGGAGATGCCTGTACTCCCAGCTACTTGGGAGGCTGAAGCAAGAGAATCGCTTACGCCCAAGACTTTGAGGTTGCTGCGAGCTGAGACAGCACAGCACTCTACCCACGGCAACAGCTTGAGACTCTGTCTCCAAAAAAAAAAAAAAAAATGGATTTTTAAAATGGTCTCATTACAAGGATATGATAAGTATTTAATATGCTGGATATGTTGATTAGTCCTATTTGGTCACTCTATAATGTACACAATTATTAAAACATCACATTATACCTCCTAAATATACAATTATGATGGGACAGTGAGACTAAACCACAACTGCTTGCTGCTAATTAATCAATGGGAAAAGGTTGATGCTATTGACAGCTTGGTTATATACTAGTTCCATTAGTGAGAGAGCATAGGATCTATAATATTAACTCATCTTTCAGTCTGACATGCACTACTAAATAAGTCACATCGCTCATACTCACAAATTCAGTTTAAGACATTGACCATATAAGTTTTCTTTTAAGTGTAGAACAGCTGGAATATGTTCCTGATTAAATTTGTTTTTTGTTTTCTCCTCTCAAGAATCTACTTAGCCACAAAAGGCACTGGCATAACAGTTGATAACTCTTCATATAAGATATATCTTCAGTATTAAAAAGTCTATTTATATGTCAATTATAAAACAATAGGCAGAAATTTCAGGGAAAATAGAATATATATTTAAGTACAGTGGAATCATGTGTGTTAGAGCCATGTGAGGTTTGGGTTAAATTCAAAATGATATTATCTAATATACCAGATAATATTTCTTGGAAAAAATAAGAAAGCCAAAGGTCAGTAAGAGAAGGCACACAATTTCCGCTTCTTTTTGTACCACCGAAGGATGTGCCATGGTTTGAAACTGCCCTTTGACACTCAATGGATTTGCTGGAATTTAACCTATTCTACCTTTTTAGAGAAGAGAAAAATTATTCAGCAGGATTTTCCTAGACTACAGACGCCTGGCTTTGGAGTGCTTTCCCGGGAATTGCAGCTTCCTTGCACATTTATTGTCTGGAAGACTGGATAGCCTCCAGGGCCTGTGGGAGGGAGTCCTCGCTCCATCCTGCGGGATGAACTGACCGCAGCTCACCCTGGTAGAAGGTGGGTGGGGCAGGTGGCTACAGCTGTTTTTATAAATGGAAGCACAAAGGAGACTGTTGTGCCCAAATTTCGGATTCCTCCCAGAAGAAACTCACACCAGGCGCCCCGATGCAAAAACAAAGGGTGAAGTTTATTACAAGCCGAGGCTTGGTAGGGCCTTCAGCTCGGTCAAAATAGCGGATCAATCTGAACGGCCGGAGGGGTGGGGCTGAGGTATTCTTATAGTGTACAGAAAGGAAGTTGGGAGGGGAGAATGGGATAAGGGGAGTGGGATAAGGGAAGGGTGGAGTAAGGATGAGTCCAGTGTCTTGTCACTTGTTGATTGGATAACTCGGAGGTGCCAGGAATGGGCGGGTGGTCGCTAAGCAGGAAGGGGCTGGTATTGTTCAACCAGTAGGGGTGGTCAGGGGGAACTGGAGCAAAACTAGCATTACACAGCAAATTACACAGCGACCTGTAAAATGGAGTCTGTTAACACAATGGCGTCACATTGGTCCTTTCAGAGACTTAGAAGTTTTCCATCCTTGTTCTCCAGCACTATCAGTTTACACAGCAACCAGCTTCATGTAGAATGGCAAGGTCTAGGCTTCCTAGAAACTTCCACCAGTCTCAGGTAGTTGATGTTCCTTCCTCAGATGTCTAAATCCCTGATCCAAGGGCTTTCTTCTCTGAAATTCTGACTTACCTAAAGAGGACTTACTCACCGAAGTTCAATCTACAATACTATACCTAAAATATATTCAGAGGCTAGAAAGTATGTGTGTGCCTGTGTATGAATGTGTGTGTGTGTGTATAAGTTGCACGTGGGGTAATAGTGAGCTACATCTTTAACTTCCAAAGTAAAAAAACAAAAATGAAATGTAAATCAGAGATGAACTCAACAAATAGCAATAGAAACATATCTAGATATTAATAAAAAGGCATCAGATAAAAGAGTAGAAATGAAATGCTTCTTAAAAAATATAAAGGGAAAGGAAGTAGTGGACATATTTAAAAATACATAAATACAATTCTTACTGAATTATTTAATAGTTTAAAGTAAATTCATGTTACAATTTGTGTAAAAAACCACACATTAATTCAGGAAATTAATTCTACACAATGAAATATAATTACCTCAAACAACAGGCAACCTAATATTAAATATTATAACCCTAAATTTATTTCCATTACATCACTAAGATCAAGATAAAGACAACTTTCACTACTACAGTAGAATTTCCATATCGGACCACCTCCTTACATTAACTGGCTCCTTAAGATGACCTAATTTTCAGAGACCACATGTACTCAGTGGAAGTTCTTTACGTTGACCACCTCCACATGTTCACCACTTTATTATAGTCCCTTGGATGGTCAACTTACAGAAGTCCTACTGTGCTTTCAGCATTATTTTGGAGAACTTAGGTAATATTTTAAGATAAGAAAATTTAAAAGTAGGTAGACTGTGATAAAGAAGATAAAAATCAGATTAGCTATTTCAATAATGAACTGACAGTCAACAAAACAGCAATCACAATACAATTACATTAGGTTGTGTATACACATGTGTCTTAGCAAGAGCTGCTCTTCTCTCTCTACTTTGTATGAATGATACATATTTTGGGAACCATTCATATTGAGTTTAATCATAACTTAATACATCTTAAAGAAAAATAATATGATATGACATTGACATAAAAGTTATTTCAAGCACAAAGATGCTTGGAAACAGTAGAACACTTGATATGGTAAAAACATGTATTTGTTGTTTAAGAAACATCTAAAATTTCATGTTTGCCTCAGGAAAAAAAAACATGCAATGTTCTGTGGGGTCTGAGAAAAGATTGTGTTATATTTTTTCATTTGTATATGAGAAAAAACATTATCTCTTACAAGCCATGTGGTACAACTATAGCAAGAGAAATTGCCAACTCCGTTGAATAAATGAAAAGAAATTCACAGCACTGAGAGACTTGTTTAACTAATTTATGATTTGTACATGACTCTCATCAAGGAAGAAAGTTTATGTTGTTAGAAACTGCCTGCTTATTTTGAACAGACACTACTTAACCACCAGCCGTACACGACCCAAATGAGGAAATCAACAAAACTACAGTCAGTCAAAAGAGAAATTCTGGTAAAACCCCATTGTACTTCAGCATCCCTAGAAAATGTACCTGCAGTGCTAAGGGTGTTAAATAAGTCATGATCATCAGCACGGCACAAACAGCATTGCTTCATTGTGACCGTGCTGCCGTATTTGATAACCTTACACTGCAGCAGCAGAAGGACATATACTAAGGTTTTAGTACGAGGGGAAAAGTTTGTATAAATATTGAAAAGGACAGGTACAGGAGAGAAACATAATCAGGAGGGAGCATACAGAAGATTATCAGAACTATATGTAATAATAATTTAATTTATATTCAATTTTTTTCCCACAGTGAAAACTTCAGATAAACATAATTCCATTGTTGACATCTGTCCATTATTTCAGGATAAAAAAAAACTTTATCCATGGATAATCTTATAAAGCAGAAAACAAACCCATTGTCAAACTCACACTGGGAATCCTAGAGCCACCCTCTTTTCAAAGCTGGGAGGAGGGCAGGGAGGCACTTTTCATGAACACAAATACAGAATTTTCACCATACAGTAGCAAATAAAATTCATCCTACGTAAGAGTATATTGTATATTGTCAAAATTGGATTTGCCCCCAAATTAAGTTCCATATTAACAGTTTTAACTTAATATATTTCATCTAACTGAGAGAATAAAGGAAAAAACTTAATCTCATCTGGGGTGCAGAAATCTTGTGACAAAATCTCACATTCATGTATTATTTTTTGAAAAGCTTTCAATAAAGTAGGAATGGAAGAATACACATTCGATTTCCCAAAGAACATTTAAAACTGCCACAGCTAACAGTGTGTCTAATAAAACAATGTTGAACACTTTCCCTATAATATAAAAAAACAAAATGCTGGGGTGCTTATCTTTACATGTTCTAATTATTTACCAGAAATAACTCATGAAAATATATGTAGGATGCGAAGAAATTATGGATGACATGAGTGTTTACATAGAAAATTCTACACATACACAGAAATTTTGCAACAAATACATGAATTTACCAAACTATTAGGTTATAAGTACAATATGCATAAAAACAAATTGCATTTTACATACTAGCCACAAACATTTGAAAATGAAATAATACAAATTCCATGTATACTATATAGTTAAAATTTCTTGCTAAAATTTAATACACTGTAAGCATGCTTTTTATACTACAAACTACAAAATATTGTTTTATGAAATTAAAGACTACATCAGTAAATGGAGAGATAATGAAAAGTAAATATCACCTCACATTTTCTTGAACAGCTATGTGAAATTATAACATTCATTCATTTAACATGGGAAGGGGAGTGTAAAGTGATACAACTGAGCTATTCATATAATCCCACTCCAAAGTGTGTGTTAAGGGTTGAATTGTATCCCTCAAAAAAAAGGAAGAATATATATATATTTAAGGTCCTCACTCAAATCTCAGAATGTTACTTTACTTGGAAAGAAGGTATTGCAGATGCAATTAGTTAAGCCAAGATGAGGTCACACTGAAGGAGGGTGGACCCCTAACACAATATGACTGATGTCCTTGTGAGATAAAGACACACAAGGGGAAATACCTTGGAATGATGAAAGCGGAGACTGGAGCTGTAAAGCTAGGAGCCAAAGAGTGCCAACAATTGCCAGCAAACTATAAGGAACTACGCAAAGTTGAGCAGGGATTCTTATACAGGTTTCAAAGTCCAAGCCTCTGCTGACCGAACCTTGATTTTAGACTCTTAGGCTCTAGAACTATGAAACAATAAATCCCTGTTGCTTTAAGCCACCCCATGTGTGGTATTTAGCTACATTAGCCTAAAAAGTTAATAAAATGTTTAACAAACTAATTAGGTAACTAAATGAAAAACTTATTTATAAACAAAGAAAATGTCAACAGATTTGAAGGAAAACATGTAACAGCTTTATTTATTATAGCCTACAGAGAATAAACACAAGTAACAAACAATAGAACGAGAAATGCATTATAATAATCTTACAATGGGATACTGCTCATTAATAAGAAATGCTTTACAGTTACACTAATCAACATTGGTTAATCTTATAAATATTGAGGAGGAAAATGAAGCCATAAAAACAAAAATTTCCTCCCCTTTTTCTTCTGCATCTCACTTTCTGCTCCACACTGACCTGTTCTGTTTCTGGAAATAGCTAAGCAGACTCTACTTCAAACTCTCTCTGGATGCAATACTTGCTTTCAAGTAATCATTTGGTTTTTCTCATTTACAACTTTCAGGTGTTGACTGAAATGTTTAATTTTCAAGAAATCTTCCTTCATTACATTGTTTAAAAGAATCATTCTCATCACTCTTTCTCATTTATTTTCTCCCCATTTCATAGTAATATTTAATAGTTAATATTTATCTGAATGACTGAACAAATGAATAAGCTCAGTTGTGATTCATGTCAAGGGATAAGAGAAAACATGTTTAGCTTTAATAGTCGTTCACAAGTCAACAGCATTTGTAACCTTGAGTGCTTTGATGTCTATTTAGAAACCACAAGTAATCAAATGAAAATGATGCCAATTACTTTATGTTTTATTCTTTTTTAAAAAAACCAAAAGAGGCACCTTCTTGCCTGGGATGCATATGTTAGTTCAGCAGAAACAAAACAAAACAAAAACATCACCTAACATGAAAATTAAGTGTATTTGAAATTTATCAAATGGAGGCCTGAAGAAAAGTATATTTGATGCCCAATACCACAAAGAAACAAAATAACTTTTCTTTCAAATCACAAACAAGAACAAGCAGGAGTAGACATACTGATTATTGTCATAGAAACTGTTTATTTTGATTATAGTAAGCTGCTAATCGGTAACTTTATAAAGGAAAATAGTTTTGAATTTAATACTTAGTAAACATCTAACAAGCTAAGACTTCTCATATTATGATTTTATGATCATATAAAAAGCATTGACTCGAATGATCTTATGTATCTTACTATTGTTTTAATTTTTTTTGATATATATATATATATTTTTATTGTTGGGGATTCATTGAGGGTACAAGAAAACATGTTATACTGGTTGCATTTGTTGGGAAAAGTCCCTCTTACAATCGTGTTTTGTCCCAAAAAGGTGTGGCACACACCAAGACCCCAAGACCCCACCCCCCTCACTCCTTCCCTCTCTCTGCTCTTCCTTTCCCCACCCCTCCCTCATTCTTCCTTTCTCTGCTCTCCCCTTCCTTCACCCCCA